>BMAV01015170.1:5790-25892 GCA_019973955.1 Trichonephila inaurata madagascariensis
AACAACAACAACACTTCTTTCAGTAACACACGTTTTCAGAAATGTGTACCTTTTTAAATGAAGTCTGTCTTAAGAAGTATCCTTGTAGGCTACTGCCACTTATCTCTTCGAATTGTCTAAATTATAAATACATAATGATCGGTTTTCTTACAAAGATTGAAAGGAAAAATAGCTCTATGAGATTCTCGCATTTATTCATAGGTACAACTTTAAGGTTGGTTATGAATTGAATCAGATTTAAAATACTAAGAGAGCTGTAGGCAACAGATGTCATAATTTTGGATAAAATAAAAGAATCAGAGTGATTTCTAAGATAGTACTTGTCTCAACAAACTTCGAAAGAGTACAATATGAAGATACTGAGTCCTAGTTCGATTCAATGTGCATTATTCAGGACGATGGTTTTTTAACTGCTGTAGCGAACATTTCTCCAGTTGTCCGATAAAGCATATCCAATATGCTTCGTTACTTTTAATCAGTCAGCCAACGAGGTCGACACTTGAGCTGGTATCCTACTTTCCACATACATTTTAACGCGAAGTCTTTGAATTATGACAGATTTAATGTGCATCAGCCCCTATGCTCCAATACATCATTTTATTCAATCATAGTCGGTTATAAATTCTCTATTATGATTAATTAACTATTGCCACACTCCAAGAATGAAAATGTATGAAAGATCATGAATATTTATTTTTAACACCAACAAAAAGAGAAAAAATAAAACCCTCTAAAAATATGCATTTATTTTTTCATTTGCATTTACTGAATAACTTCAAATCGAATCTAATATTAGTGGACTGTTGATTAAGAATATATGTCTTCCTCATCAACATATTATGCCTTAAAATCACAAAATTCAAAGCGTATTTTAATAATTTAGAATTAAATGCAATACCTTGCACTTGCAGCTTGGTAGTAGTTTTCACATTTCCAGCCACGCAGCTGTACTCTGCAGCATCGTCCTTCTGTGCCCTTTGTACAATTAGTTTGTAGACGTTCCTGTCCTTGATGAACTGGAACTTGTCCTTTTCCTTCTCGGGTACGGGCTGGCCGTTCTTCAGCCACTTAACCGGCACATCTGGACGAGAAAGTTCGACGGTGAAGCTCACGTCAGTGTCCTGAGGAACTGTCATCTTTTCTGGCAGTTTAGCAGTGAATTCCACAGTGGGGGCTAGTTAAGTAAAAAAAAAAAAAAAAAAAAAGATTAATTTAAAAAAATAATAAATTTATGTCTCACAGAAAGATAAAGCGCCAAACGTTTCTTTTAATCGAATTTTTAAATAACATTAATCGAACTTTGTTGCTTAGCAAGAATTTAAGCTTTTAAAAAAAGTAGACTGCAAAGCAACAATATATTTAAAATACAATTTCAATAGATAACATTCCCCTCCCCATTTAATTCTAAATATTTTATAGTCTATATTTATTTTGAAAAATTAGAGTTAATATTAAATACAATTAAAAATAAATAAATAATAATTAAAAATTGAGTAGTAATAACAGCAGAATTATATTTAAAATATATAGAATTCTAAGACATTAATTAAAATGATGAAAATTTCAATATATATATCATATTATTATATATAATTATTAGATAATTTATATATTCTACCCCATCCGATTACGTTTCTTCTCAAATTTTTTTTAAACAGCTTTGATTTAAAACGAATTCAAAAGCGAATTTTTTTAATACGAGAATTGTAGAACGAAACTTATTTTTTAATTCATGTTAAAGCAAAATTCTGTGAAAATTAAGATTGAGCAAATTGATGTCTCTGAAACAAATCCTTTTAGATCTAACGACTACTAAACACTGATTTAAGTAATCTTCATTCAAATAATTTGAGAGAAACTTTTTTAAACGCAGACAAATATAGGGGAAGGTTGTATAGCCTTAAAACTATGCTTAACCCTACAATCTTAGTTCCTAATGTTGAGTTTGATATTGTACTACTGAAGCTATGTTATTTTTGATTTATACATTGTCTTGCTTTACTTCTATTTATTGTTTTGGTTTATTAGATTTATGGCAATTAAGTATATGATTATATATAATTTTTGACATTTTAACATCTTGTTTAATTTAACTATTTTATTCAACTTCCGCACAGGAATGTCTTAAGACTTCTTGTAGCCCAAGGCCCCTACTCAAAAGTAGACCCCCCCCCCTATGACCTTTAAAAGTAAATAGTACATAGCACACGTTGTCAAATACTTGTACAAACAATAACCCGAATTGCATGATTTACAATCGTTCATAACGCCTTTGACTGAATGAGTAATGATGGTGTATGGTGGTAGACCTAGGCCTGTACGCGGACGATGGTTCATCACATGTAGCCAGTTGACATATCGTCCTAAATGCCCAGTTTTTCGGGGAATACAACTGGAAATAACATTTGGGTTTTGAAATTATTCGAATTAGGATCTTAAGACTGAGTCGAGAACGAGATGAGGCCCCCACTGCAGCCAAGGTCCTGGGCCCGGGACCAGTTGGCCCATGGTTTAAGACGCCACTTCTTCCATATAGCTTTACGTTTTTATCAATGGAGTCACTTCAAGAAAAATTTATAAAAATTCTAGCATGAAATGGAATATTTACGTAAAGTGTATAAAAATGTCCTTAATTAAAAAATTATGAACATGTTCTTTTAAAACTTTAAAAGCTAATCTTTTAATTTACTTTACTAATATTATTCTGCTATCACAATCAATGCACTGGCAAATATTGTACCAAAAACTAAGGAACTTACCTTCCACCTTTAGTTTGGCGGACTTCTTTTTATTTCCAACCATACAAGTATACGTCCCCACATCTTCAAAGCTTGCGTTGTATATGATGAGTTTTTGTCGCTTGCCATCGATCTTGAGCATGACATGTTCGCTGTATTCAATTTCTTCATCTGGTTTTAAATGCAGAGAGATTTTATGTAGTTCAGCAAGAAAATTTGTAAATGCTAATACATTAGGAATAAAATAAGTTTTTCTTACCATCTTTAAACCACCGAGCTCTAGCGTCACCTTTGGTTAGTTCAACCTGGAAGGCAGCGACTTGCTCGGTTGCCACTGTTACATCCTGCATGTCACCCTTGAAGTCAGGAGGAAGTTCTAAAAAAAGAGAAAGGTCGACTTATTAATGTTAATTTAAAATTAAATTAATGTAACCTGAAACTGTTAGGGATTTGATCAGATTTTGTATCACACTGAGAAACAACACAAAGGATATTGGAGACTGATCTCGTAATTTTTAACCACGGTCAAGTGGATATCATAAAGTGACACCTGAGCTGACACACCCTTTCCGGACTTGGAGCCTCGATAGATTAAGTGGGCATCAGCCTTTCTATAAAGTGAGTTTCTCTCTTGGCACTAAGTTTCGAACCCGCGACTGAACAACATCGGTCACGAGTTCTCGACTATGACCACCTGGCTACCGTGGTAAGAGGGAAATGTTAAGGAGAAATGTGGTAGAATTAAAAATATGGTACTATTAAATTTCAAATGATAAATTTTTTTTGGCATTTTCTTAAAATATTTTACTAGGAAATGCATTATAAAATCAACGTTGCATTTTGTTTTGTTCAGGTTGTGTTATTTTTCGTTTGCTAAAATGTAGCAATTTCGTGAAGATTTTAATGTTCTTTTTTTGTACAATTTCTGTTTTAAACAGTTAATTATAAAAATATCGATGGACTAGTCAAACACCTGTTGCACTTCTGGTATACATTTGTTGACTATGAATATAATTTTTGTGTTTTTCAAATTGAAGAGTATTTTCATTAGATCGAAAAATATGAACATCTTATTTTTTTATTTTAATCAACATTGATATATTTAAAAATTAATAGTGCATGTTTCATTTTTTAAAAAAAATTATCTTCAGAATGTCATCGAGTCATTTCATGGAAAAACATATTAAGATTCATCCAAATATTTTTTAAAATAACTCAACTAAGGAAACATTCTTATTTATCACAGGAATTGTGAATTACTATTTTTACTATCGAAAAATTTATTTTGGGTATAATCTAGCCAAAACTAAAATGGAGATTATTCTGATAAACAAAAGAAAAAAAAGTGATAACTTACCAATAACCACCAATTCTGCCGTACATTCCTTCTCACCCAAGACGCACGTGTATTCTCCTTCATCATTGACGGTAGAATCTTCAATGACGAGCTTTCGAGTGCAGCCATCTTCGACAAATTTAACTCTGTCATTTGGCTTCACCAATTCTCCATCCTTGTGCCATGTTACCTGCAGATCGAAGATAAATTAATTTATAACTGACAGCATATGGATCAGATTAAATTCCAAAAAAGAGCATAATTTGATTGCTCTTCTTGCGAGTAGATGGCGCTACGACAGATCAGAAGGTTGCACTTTTAATTCATTCAACCAGGGTCACCAATGATGTGGGACCACTGGTGAGGGAGTACTGTGTAGCGGTGGCATCTACATAAGCCAGTAACAGCCTCTGGACCGAGGTGATCCCTTTTGTCTAGTGGTATGTTACGTGATTACGAATCAGAATGTACCGGGTTATGTCCTTCGGATATGCACCACTTCAATATCAACATCAAGTGCTTATAGTAAAATGAAGTTTTATTTTAAAAGTAATTGTTTATCACTTACCGTAGCATCTGGTTGGGATACTTCAACAGCAAAGACGGCTGGTTCTCTTTCTTTTACTTCAACATCGCGCAGTTTGTCTGTGAATTCGACTCCAGTTTCTGAAATAAAATTTTTGAGATTAATTTTCACGTGTTTAGTCACATATGATATATTTAAAAAAATTTTTTTTTAAAACGTCAAATATATCAACTGAAAGGTACTATTCAGTAAAAAGGGTAGAATTTTCAAGATACTTTTTTAAACACGGATAATTTGAGTGGATTATTTAATGGTACTATCTTAGACAAGAACAGCTCTGAAAAAGTACTTACTCTGTACAGTTACTTTGGCTATATGCTCAACTGTTCCCTTTGGATTTTTGGCAACGCATTTGTAATCACCAGAGTCAGGCTTCTTCGTGTCACTGAGGGTCAAAGTGTGTACGTTTTTGTTTGATGTTGGTTTAACATTCTTGGATGGTTTAACCTCTTTTCCGTTCCTGAAAAAATATAAACAGAACTGAATTGATTGGTGGAAGTATTTTCAACAAGAAGATATCTATCATTTATATTAAATGTTAAATGAATCAAAATAAAAAGTCTGAAAAAAAATGTGTACGAGCAACATTTGGAAAGAGAAACTTGAAAGCTAGCACTAAATTTAATGATTCGGTATTTTGTTGAGTCATAGCTTGTTTATTGGCGATTTCTGTTAACGCTTTGTTGGCTATTTTGGCGTCTTTGGAAAATTTTTAGCGCGAACACTTAAAATAGATTTATATTACAATGCTACTAATTAACAAATAGTTAAAGTTGCTAACAGAATACGTTTGTGACCTTAATAATAATCAATTTGGTGTTCGAAAAGACAATGTAGATAATCGAATAAACTGAGATTCGAAATCGATTACTTTATGAGCTCCTAAGTTTTGAGTAGCCTATGACTTTTTGCTCATATTTTTCGTAATGTGGATGCAGGGACGTCTTAAGACTTTTTTAGGCCCTTGGCCCCTCTGCTTCCCTTGGGACCCCTTAAACTAGTTAGTATATAGCACATATGTTGCCAAGTACTCGTACCAACGGTAACCCGTAAAAAATAAATGTTCGGAACTTACAATCTGACAAACACAAACATAAATTGGCTCAACCAATTGCCGCCTTTCGACTAAGACAGTTATGATGGTGGCTGGTTTAGATCTCAATATGGTCGAACGTCATCCCATAACAATGTAGTCTAGCTTGTTGGCATATAATTAGAAATTCCCTGTTTTTCGGTGAATATGTTCAGATATAATATTTGACAATTAAAGTTTTTCGGATCATGGTCGTATTGAAACTGACGAGGCCACCATGAAAATGAAACATTAATTTATAAATGAAGAGACTATACCTTATCACCAATGCTGTAAATCAGAGGTGGGCATTAAGTCGATCGCGATCGACCAGTAGACTGTCGAGATTTTTCGGGGTGACCGCCTGAAGATTACAGCAGTTAGTAATTATATACAGAAGTATTCAAGATTGGCTGACAGTACGCAGACTAAGTCTTCTACTGACTATAACTGTAAGAACTAACTAGCAATAAAATTTTTTATTTTTTAATATATTTTGAGTAGTTTGATAATAAATTCATTATTTGATATAACTTTTGTGGCTATTATTATAATACTTTTATCTTGCTTTTTGCTTTAAACGCAGTTTTGAAAGTGGGAGTTTTTTTAAAATTTTAATTATGTAGGAAAGTACATATTCCGTATTTATTATTATAATAAATACTGTAGACCTTTTTCTTACATCACGCCACTGGGTGAACCACAACACCTTGAAAAATTTAGAAGTAGCTCGTACCCTGAAAAAGTCTGCCCACCCCTGCTGTAGATAAACCAATAACACTTTCCTCCACGTCCGATTTTTGCATTTTTGACTCAAAATATCACTTGTGCAAAAAAGAAAAAAAAATTACTGATATGTTTTAACGCATCTTAAATTTTCCCTACGATTTTTGTATCCGCCTGTATAATAAAAGCACAAAAATGAAAATGCAAACGGAATATATGATGTGATTATTTTAGATAACTCAAAGACCATGATGTCGTTTAGCTCCAAGTATACGAGTGAATGTGGAAATGTGTGTAAAAGGTTAATACTTACTTGAACCACGTAACTTCTGGTGGAGGTGTGCCTTGTACCTTCACTGTCAAAGAAACCGTTTCTTTTTCCGTACAGGTTAGGTCACTGTAAGTCTGAGTGAAGATCGGAGGTTCTTCCTTTGGTTTCTGTGGCTTGCCTGTGAATGCAAAAAAAATTAAAAAATATTATTCAAAGCATACATTCAATCAATAATTTTCCAGAATAATTTTAAAATGAAATTAATATGATTTCTATTAATAATATATCAGTAGCGTACATAGATAACTTTCATGTTAAAATTATCATTAGGATGTTTTTACCTGTTACATTCAGTATGAGAGAGGTAACCGATTTTCCTTCACTGTTTTCAGCAATGATTTCATACGTGCCGGCGTCTTCCGGTTTGGCTTTCTTGATGATGACGGTACCTTTGGTCACTTCCAGATCTTGAGAGATAGTGGTGATTTCAACTCTCTCTGATTCTTGCAGAGGCTTTTGATTGCGAAGCCAAGTAATCTGTAAAAAATTTAAAAAACACATTTAATGACTTAAAATATTGTAGACAGAATCATGTACGTTCTACGACAGTGATTCTCAACCACTGTGCCGCCAAAAATTTTGAAGTGTGCCTCCAAATTTTTGAAGTGTGCTGCCATATTCTTGAAGTGTGCCGCCAAATTCTTGAAATGTGCCACCAAATTCTTGAAATGTGCCGCCAAATTTTTAAAAAATTATTTATACTCTGAGAAAAAAAAATCCCGGACCGAATCATTCGGCAGTTTTATAGAAATAAAATATTCATAAAAGAGTTATTGACCATTTGACAACACCTAGAGGAGAGGGAGTTATTCATTACTTCCCAAATTTGGATGTAAAAAATTTGATTGGGTTCATAATTTATTTGTGATAACGAATACATCTGCATATGAGAACTTATTTCGCTCTCTAATCATCGAGATTTAATTTCAAAACATTCCGAAGAGTCAATTTATTTTGGATTAAAATTAGAGAGGCGTACAGTATGTTTTTTAATTCTTATATAAAAACATTTTTATTGGACCTAGTAACTTAATATAGGATAAATGTTTTTGAATTTGTTAAACTAAAAGCAAAGTAAAACAAAAAAGTTAATTTTAAAATAATTGCAAAACTTGTTTTTAGGCTTTGAATTAGGGAGGATTGTGTCTCAGGTCAACTTATTTTGAGCATTAGTTAGAAAAACTGAATAAATATCGTTATTTGCTAAAAAAAAATGGTTGATAAAAAAGGTTGATAGAAAGGTTGAGTTTTTAAATCTCTAAATAATATTTTACAAAGACATTAATACATGCAAACTATTTTTACATTCTTAAACAAATTCATAGCTTAACGAAGTATTTTGCTATTTTAAAAAAATATATTTCCGTTATCTTATACATATATAATATTATATATTTATATAATTATACTTGCATACTATAAAATATAACTGTACATATTTTCATTAATTACTACATTTTTGAAATAACAAAACAGCATAGAATTTTAATCATTATTAGCTTTTTTAAACCTGTAAAAAAATTCTTTATTATAACAATATAATATCGGTTATACTATTACAACTTTACTGGAATTAAACTGCTGCTTAGCAAGATAATTGTAAGTAGAGACATTTAAGTATTTAAGAACAATAAAATTGTTAGTATAAATAACTTATTTATAAGGATCGAATATTTTTTGAAGAATATCTATTAAAAAGTTTGCCGATTTTCAACTTTCCAGTTTTTATTAGGACAAAATAAAATCAAAAGCCTAAAAATTTATATATCCAGAAAGTAGCTGAAAGTTTGCTTGGGCTATTAATCGACATCTGAAACAGTATGGAAAGAAAATTCCCACCTTTGGTTCAGGTATTCCAGTAACTTTGCACACCAACTCGACAGGTTTTCCTTCGTCCACTTCTTTGTCCTTAGGTTTTTCAGAAAATACTGGAGGAACACCTTCCAAAATGTCCGTCAGAGAAGACTGGCGAGAAAGGCTGAGGCGAGAAGATGGGTAGGTGTCGGTGCCATGATCGGAAGCTAAAAAATAGAGCAGAAAATTGGTTGGATTCAGGTATTTTAGTTTCTAAATGCAGAGAATAGCGATATATTTTTTTTTAAATGTGTGATGTGTTTTGAAAATTATATATATATATAATGGAAATCTTCTTATTTCAAATTACCTTCTACAACAAGCTCAGCAGAAGTGGATGAAAATCCAGCGGCGTTCTTAGCGACAACGGTGTAGGTGCCGGCATCCTCTGGGAATACTTCCCGAATGATGAGTGTTGTTACATTGTCATCATCATAAAATATCTGACAAAGAAACCCAAATAAGACAATTACACTTATGGATTACTTAAAGGTAAATTAAACAATATATTTGCTGAATATATTTGTTTTGAATATTATTAGACCTGAAAAATCTTAACTAACAGTACATTATATACAAAATTCAAAAAGTGTTCAACTGTATGCGAGTAATACATTTTTATTCTTTTGCTTCATAGTAGCCTTGCTCTGAGCGCGCATCAATCTCGTAATCTTGCTTCAAAAATACTATCGGGATGGGTTGCGGTACGTAATCGACAGAACAAGTAATATAAAAAATAGTTTTTAAGTCAATTCCTACTTAGATCAACAACGAAAATTTTTATTTTAGCTACTTTTTATTAAATAGTTACAATTAATATAAATACGTATATACACATAGGACAGAATCACAACATTAAGTGGTAATTAGTTTTTTTAATTGTCATTAAAGTATCGTATTGTCCTTTTAATTTCAGTCCAACTGAATGCTTTAACACGTGAGGAAAAAAAACCTTTTCAAATTTTGACACAAGTCGCCAAAATGGTCGCTAAGTCGCTTGTAATTCTTTAAATAATTAGTTTTAATCCATTAATTTTTATTAATTATAATTAAATTATTGTATTGTCATCCAAAATGATCCTGTATATAAAATTTCAGCTCAATTGAGCGCTTTAAAATGTATTTTATTAACGATTGAAAATTCCACCAAGATAAATAAAAAAATATACAAATATATAAATAAATAAATATATAGACAGTGCGAGCTAATAGTAGGAATTGAAAAAATGCGATCGTTCAGAAGATGAAACACTTTGGGCTGAAATATTCTAACTTCTGTAGTTCAAATAAATTTCCGTACCAGCTTTGTATGAACTACAGTCTAAGGTAAAAGAGTGAATAGCAAATATAATTTATAATTTTTTAAAATTATTAGGATATTTTTTTCAAAATCTTATAAAATGAAATATGTGTATTAAATTCTTTTTAATAGCTTATTTATTTATCGAAAATGAACTTTATTTTATTGTTTTACACTTCGTTACACGAATGAACACTGCAAATGATATTTCTTTTTTGTTTCTTTCTTTATCGAGCCTCATTTCTGTCACTGACTTAAAATTGAATAGAATCTTTGTGTTTTCATTTCAGTAAATAAAAAACCCTAATAAATTACTAACAGATAAATAATTAAATAAATATAAAAAGTGTTTTGATTGACTTTAAACGCATTTGCTATTCTATAGTCTATATTTTTATGTCTTCTTTACATACTGGCATGTTCAGAATCGCACTGAAGCTCATCTGCAGCCTATTTTGAATTATTTAAAACTTAATGCAATATTAAAAATGGACAACTATTGAAATAACTTATTTGAGGGAAAAAATAACACTCTCGTACACCAGTCATTTTGAATTCGTGTAAATAATTCAAATTCTAAGAAAATTCTATTTTCCCCTTCCTTTTTGAGATTAGTGCATTTATTTGAATGCAATAAAGTACTTCTAAAAGTGCAAAAATCAGTAAATATTTTCAGGAATTATATTATTCTCCAACTTTTGAAAATACTTTGAAATAGTTCTTAAATATGTGAAAACCTACAAATGAATCCTTAAAGTATAAAAATATTTTTAAAACAAGAAGGGAAAATGCAATACTAGAGTAACATTTCTTTTTATTGCTCTTTCGGATACATTTTATAATATTTAAATTGATTTATTAAGTTGTAGGAGGAGAACAGACCTAGGGGAAGGGTGAAATTTAAAAAAAAAACGTGGATGAAAACGCCGCGAAATAATCTAGGCTAAAAATTAAAAATCTCTAGGTCTATGGGAGAGGGGGGAGAGAGATTGAACTCCCAAACTCCACCCTTGTGTACTCCATTGTCTAGGACAGAGGTTCCCAAACTTTTTGTCTCATAGACCCTTTGCTATATTTTTTGATTTTGGGTAGACCCCTGCTTACATAATATTGAATTGTTGTAAATTTATCAACTTAAATGTCTTTTTGACAGCTGGTATAGATCTACTTACTTTAAAAGATTAAAATTTTTAACAGTGGTGTAAAGTATAGGGTTTAAAACTTTATAGAAACACATATTAATTAAATTTAAATTTTATTAATACATGCAATAACTGGTCAACAAACATATGTTTATAATGGGAGGGATGAATCTGGTGCTTCAATAACAAATTTTCAACATTTGGCATCAATCTTGTCAGGTTTAATCAATTCTGGAAAGAAACGCTGAAATGATTATTCTTGTTTTCATAAAATTTATGTCACATTGTGTAACTGCAAATTAACCTCATTAAATTTACTAAATAAATTTATTAAATAGGTAGAATCTGGTTTCCACTTGATTAAGTTTTCTTTTAAAATTAAAGTCACCATCTGGTTTAATGGTTTAATGGACCCTCAAATTATTTTTTCACTGACGTGTATCAATTGCAGGTCGTTATAGACCCCTCGGGATCTATATAGACCACTTTGGGAATCACTGGTCTAGGAGGAAAGTAAAATTTTTTTGTGGCGAATAGCGCCCTAGATTCTTCACATTTTATGAAAAGAAATTGTTATTGTAGTGAGTTCAGATTCTTCTTTAGTAACATGTAGATGTTTCGCTCTAGTTAAGAGCTTACGTTTAAAATAAGAATTTTCTTATAGGACTTATTGTGTAATGTACACAGAAACATTAGAAGTATAATAAGACAATGGCTGGTGGAATCCTTTTAGTAGTGAATCATTGCTTTATGTTAAGTTATAGTTTCCATAATCACTGAACCACAGTTAGAATTCCAGTAATAGAAGACAGATGCGCAACACTTCTATGGGAATAACATTACTTTCAAGAATCCAAAACGATGAGTATAAGAGAGCTTTAAAGATAATAAATAGATTTAATCAAAGAAAAATTCATAAAACTTCATCCTCCAGTTGTAAAATTCAACTGTAATCTCACCTGGAATTCCCTGGATGGTTTGATGATTTGAGTTTGTTTAAACCAGGTAATAGTAGGTCTTGGATTTCCAGATACTTGGCAGGTCAACTCCACAGTTTGTCCATCCAATACCTTCACCATCGTCAATTTCTTCACAATTTTTGGAGCAGCCAGTTTTTCTCCAGGTTTGGGCACTGCAAAACCACAATGTCCATTACTACCAATATAACATTTGATCGAAAACTGAATGTGTGGTCGATTAAAACAAGGTCTTAAATTTGCAACCCATATTCCCACATTATCATAACATACTATATAAGTTTAATTTTTTCAATGACTATTTATTTTTTATGGATATGCATTATAAATACGGCACCCACCTTAATTTAAGGTGTGACAAATATAGATATGGATTAATGAATGAAAGTGTAAAGTACTTTTTAAAAGCATAGAGGATATAATTTATCATTTGCATTTAAAACTGTCAACTGGTTGAAAATTCAAAAATAGAACTTATTTGCATATACCGTAAAATCCGGCGTATAACACGCACCTATACTTTCAAGCTACATTTTTTAATTTTGAGGTATGTTCACCGCATAATGCGCACCTTAATTTTTTTTTACGAAGAAACCTGTAATGTACGTGTGCAATGCTCTTATGTTCTGAAGTCATTCATTCGAGGCTTTTGAAAAAATAGTATATTCCTAGAATTTCCACTCTTGAAGTTCATAAGGTATGTTATTTCTTTAAAATAAACAGTATTTCGATCTATGTAGAAGTCTAATTTTCTTTATGCTCATCTCTTTTATTTTATTTTCAAAGCTCTCATTTTTATACCAGGCGTATAACACGCACCCGTAAATTTCGATCTTATTTTTTGTGTTAAAAGTGCGCTTTATACGCCGAATTTTACGGTACATATATCATACTGTATGTTTAAGTTTTTTTTTAAACGTTCAGGAAATAAAAAAATTATTTCCTTTGTCAAAAATTAAACTTCCATACAGTATTAGAGAATAAATGATGAAATATAGGATATTACATTGAAAAATAATTTGATTTAACCGGATAATTAAAAGTGTAATGCGATACAAGTATGTTGTCTTTTTAATGGAATAGAGTGAATTTCCAATATATTATTATTAATTATAAAGTTTGAGCAGTAATTTTTGATTATATAATGATTACTGATTGTACTTCAAAGCTTATTTTATAATTTAGGTTTCAAATCTTTTAAAGGTTCGTGATTTTGGAAAAGAAACACAATTTTAACCCTTGATGTAAAACCTATACTAAAAAATGTTGCTTTCAAAATAAAAATTGGCACTCACATCGTAATACAGGTAGTTTTTCCATCTTCTTGCTCAATGTATCCTTCATATAATGATCGTATTTTTCTGAATCCTGAATGACACTTGGAGGAACATATCCTTTCTCATTGGTCACTACTTTTCTCACGAACCAGAAGTCCTGAGATGTCTTTTCGATGACTTGTACACGCTCGCCTTCAACAAGAGTAATAGAATCTGCTTTCTCTGATACATAGGAAGAAATTGCAACGTACTCTACTGTTTCCTATTTGAAAGAGGGGGAAAAAAAGAGGTTTATTTTTAAAATTAACATTAGAATTCCAAGTTAGTATTTAAAGGATTAAAGGATTATTCAAATTTTAAAAAATCATAAGAACTAAACATTGGCTTACCACGACTTCTTCTACTTCAGCTGAAAAGGAAAAAGAAGAGTAATTAATGATTTCGTATTTGTAAGTATCGTTAATTGTATTTAAATCATTTCATTAAATATAATTATCATTACTTAAAATTAATGAAAAAAAACAACCCTAGAAGAAAGTAAAACACATTAGTTTTAACTTTCTTTTTTTCTACAACATTTTCATACTTCAAATTTCAATTATAATCTTTTTATTATATAAATGTTTCTTACAGATGAATTATAAAATTAATACTTACTCTCTTTTTCTATGGTTTTTCCTAGGGTCACCTTTGTTTCTTCTGTAATGGGAAAAATATGATCCAATATTATTACCAAAATATGTAAGAAAATAACACACATTGATTAATTAACACGATTTATAACATAAATAAGTTTTACAGATTTTTTTTCTGAAAGATTATGACTACATATATGAAACAACTTTATTTTATATAATATAAACAATTCAAAATAAAATATTTAAAAGAAAATATTTAAAATCGCCATTTTTAGTATAAATCTTTTTATATGTATAATAAGTTTTCTTGAGAAAAAATATTGTTATTGTTTTACGGGTAAAATAAAATTTTAATTACTATATCACGACTTACAAAATTTCTTAAAGGCAACAAGAACTAACAAGACAAAATTAATAAAAAGAAGAAGCATTGTCTCACCTGATACTTCTTCCACTTTGTATTCTGGTTTTTCGGAAGACAAAGAGATACTGAGAGATTCTTCTTCATCAGAGGGAACTTGAGGTGCCTTTTTCTTTGGTTTGGTTTTGATGGCAAAAGTTTCTTCAACATCCTCAGTCTTTGTGGTTTCTTCTTCTTTGACAGATTCTTTACGACGAACGGTGAAAGTTTCTTCCATAGACTTTTCAACCACTTCAGTTTTCTTTTTAGGTTTCTTGATGGAGACCTTCTGTTCCTCTTCAGTTTTTGGTTTCTCATCAACAGGACCTTTCTTACGGACAGTGATCTCAGCACTCTCCTCTGAGACCTCCGGCTTTCGGGGTTCTCCTGGAATGGTAAGTTTGAATGATTCTTCGTCTTCTGGAGTCTCCTTTGGTTTGAGCTTTGGTTTCTTTGGAAGATCCACTTTGAATTGAGATGATTCTGCATCTTCTTCCACCTCCTCAGGCTTCTTGCTGATGCTAAAGACCTCAGAGACTTCTTCGCGTTTCTTTTCTTCCTTTCGTTTCCTTATAGAAACCCTTTCTTCTTTTTCTTCCACTACCTTCTTCACTGTGACTTCAGCACTCTCTTCTGAAACCTTGTAGTCTTCTTTCTTTTCAACAGGAATGACTACTTTGGCTTCTTCTGCTTCTTCTACTGGCTTCTTTTTCTTTGGAATTGAAACAGCGAAGGTTTCCTCAACAGGCTTTTCTTCAACCGGCTCCTCTTTCTTTAATGGAATCTTAAAGGTTTCCTTGGTTTCTTCTTCTGGCTTTTTCTCTTCCTTCTTTTTAGGCTTCAATTTCAAAGTAGTCTTTTGTTCTTCTTCAGTAACTGATTTCTTAGGTTTATCTTCCTCTTTTGGTTTCAGGACAACTGTAGCTTCGTCAGCCGCCACTTCTTCTTTCGGTTTTGGTTTCTCTTCTTGTACAACAAGTTTGAAGGATTCTTCTGCGGTTTTGATTTCCTCTACTTTTTCTTTTTTCTGCAATTTCACCGAAAAGGCTTCTTCCACCGGTCCTTCTTCTTTTGGCTCTTCGGGTTTTTCTTCCTTTAATGGAATAGCAAAGGTTTCCTCCACAGGTTTTTCTGGAGTTTTTGCTTCCGGTTTCTTTTTCAATTTCAATTTCTTTGTAACTTCTGCTTCCTCTTTCTTGGGAGACTCCTCTTTGATTACTTCCTTC
Source organism: Trichonephila inaurata madagascariensis (assembly GCA_019973955.1). Lineage (NCBI taxonomy): Eukaryota > Metazoa > Arthropoda > Arachnida > Araneae > Nephilidae > Trichonephila > Trichonephila inaurata. Next base: position 21,394 of record BMAV01015170.1, read on the forward strand.
TTAACCGTGATCTCAGCTTCTGCCTCTTCGCGTTTATATTCTTTAACTTCTTTCTTTTCCACAGTAAGTTTAATGGACTCTTCGACAACTTCCTCTTTTACTTCCTTTGGCTTCTTTCGGACAACAGAAACTTTCTCCTCTACAGATACATCTTCTGGAGACGATTCCTTCTTTTCAGGTAATTGAATGGCAAATGTCTCTTTCACCGGGGATTCCGGTTTTTCCGTTTTTGGTTTAGGTTTCTTTTTCTTAATTACAGCAGTTTCTGGTTTTTCTTCTACTACAACTTCTTTTTTAACTGTTAATTTAGCTTCTTCTACTTCTTCTTTTACCGGAACTTTTTCTTTAATTGTGACGACTTCATCCACAGATTCCACTACTTCCGCCGGTGTTTTCTTCGGAATTTTTATGGCAAACTTTTCTTCCACATCCTCCGGTTTCTCCTCTGGTTTTTCTTCAGGTTTCTCTTCCTCCAAAGGAATTTTGAAGACAGCTGGTTTATCCTCTTCTTTCTCCTTCGGTTTCTTTTTGCGAGAAATTTTCACTTCACCAACATCTTCTTGAATAACTTCTTTTTTAACGGTAACCTCAGCAGCTTCTTCTGTTACAACATATTTCTCTTTCTCGGGTTGAGGTTCTAATTTAAGAATCTCTTCAACTTCTTCAGTAACTGCAGGCTTTTCTGGTTTTTTAGCTGTCTTGATGGTAAATTTCTCTTCTACTTCTTTCGGTGCTTCTTCTTCGGGTTTCTTTTCTTCCAGTGTTATCTTGAAATCAGCTTCGGTAGTTTCTTGAACTTTGGGAGTTTTCTTTTTCTTAATAATTTTTTCTGTAACCTCTTCAACCTCAACTTTTTTCTTTACAGTTACTTCAGCCGTTTCTTCAGAAACTGTATAAGGTTTGGGTTTCTCTTCTTCGAGTACAACTACTTCAGAAGCTTCTTGTACCTCTGGTTTTTGCTTTTCTTTTGGTTTCATTTTGATGTCGAATACTTCTTCAACAGGTTCTGGTATTTCTGGCTTTTCTTCTGGTTCTTGAGGTTTTATTTTAAACTCCACGACCTCAGTTTTCTCTGGTTCAGGTTTCTTGGTCTTCTTTTTCCTTACAACTGTGGTTTGAACTTCCTCTTTTTCAGTGGGTTTCACTTCTTTCTTTATTGTTATTTCAGTTGTTTCTTCTTGGACTGTGAAAGGTTTCTCTGGTTTTTCTGGAACAGATAATTGAATGGAAGTTTCTTCGATTTCTTCCTTAACTTCCGGTTTCTTAGGTAGTTCAATTTTGAATTCCTGCTTAACTTCTTCTACTTCTTCAACTACTGGTTTTGCGGGTTCTGGTATTTTTACACTTTCAACAACAGGTTCTTCAACTGCTTTTGGTTTGCGCTTCAACTTAACCTTTTCTACAACAGGTTCCTCTACTTTTTCTGCCGGCTTTTCTTCTTCTGGCTTTCTTTCTTCAACGACAGCTTTCTTTACTGTCATCTCAACCTTTTCTTCTTGCACTTGGTACTTGGTTTCTTTCACTTCTTCAGTAATTAGCTTAAAGGCTGTTTCTTCAACCACTTCCTCACGTTTTTCAGGTTTAGGGGTTAATTTAACAACCTCCGTGACTTCCTCAACTTCCTCGACTTTCTCTTCGGGTTTCTTTATTATTGTTATTTTCTCCGACACTGGCTCTGGTTCTTCTTTCTTTTTTGGTTTTCGCTTCAATGTGACCTTCTCCTGAGTTTCAGGAATTTCCGATATCTCTGGAGTAAGTTTCTTTGGCTCATCTACTTCAACCTTTTTCTTTATAGTTAAATCAACTGTTTGTTCTTCGACAGTGTATTTCGTTTCTTCCGGTCGTGGAATTATTACTTGAGCTTCTTCGACTACGGTTTCCTCTTTTGGTTTTTGTTCTATGACTACCGAAAATGATTCCGTTTCTTCTTCAGTTTTTTCCGGTTCCTCAGGTTTAAGAGGGATTTCAAACTTTTCAGCTGGCGCAGGTTTTTCTTCTTTTATCACCGGTTTCTTTTTCAATTTAATTTTTTCAGTTTTCTCTTCAGATTTTAAGACGGTTACTTCAGGCTGTAACTCGGCCTTTTCCATCTCCTTCTCAACAACTTCCTCCTTTGCTTTGTCCGTGACCAAAGGTTCAGTTGAAAATTGCGGGACATCTTCAGTCTCGATGTCACCTGTAGTAGCCTCCTTAATTGATGGTTTCCTCTCAATAACTGCCCGTTGTGGTTCTTCTTCCTTCACTATTCTTATAGTACTAGTCTCACTAACAGTTTCAATGGATCTTATTGGTGCTTTTTCAGAAACTGTTATAATTGATTCAACGTGATCAACGGTTTTCACAGATGATTTTCGCTTTACGGTCACTACAGCCTGTTCACTCACTTCTGTCACTTCTGCTTCCTCAGTTTTCAAGGATAGCTTTCGAGCCACAGTAACTTCCTCCTCTTCTTTAACTTTAGGCTTCTTTTTAATCTTAACAACAGCTTTCTCAACAATGTCTACGGGTTTTTCTTCCTCTTCTTTTGGTTTTTTCTTCAGTTTTACGACAGTTTCTTCTTCGATAACTTCCGTTGGCTTCTCTTCCTCAGATGGTTTCTTTTTTAGTTTTACGATTGACACTTCAGACACTTCTTCCGGTTTTTCTTCCTTCAGGGATGGTTTTCGTTCTACTGTCATTTCCACTGGCTTTTCCTCCTCTTTTGGTTTCTTCTTTAACTTCAGAACGGCCTTTTCAATTGTTTCTTCAGTTTTTTCTTCTGGCTTAGGTTTCTGTTCGATGACAACTTCAACCTCCTCCACTTTTTCTTCTTTCTTCGGCTTCTTCTTCAACTTCACAACCTTATGATCAGTTTCATCAGGCTTTGATTCTTCTACAACTGGTTTTTCTTCTATCACGGCTTCTTCAGGTATTTCTGAAACAAAAACAAGTAGAGAAAATCAAACATATACAAATGATAAAATTTTCCAAAAACACCTAAATGAAGTACAAGGTGTATCAGCAATCTCTATAATATTTTAAATGATTCATGTAAAAAACAAAGGAATGTAACACTAAATCAGACAAAAGGATTAACAAATAAACAACACAAAGGGATAATAAACAAGTAAAGATAGATACGTGTCCTTTGGTTAGTATGGAAAAGATAAACAAAATTGAAATTATGTACATGCATGTAGATGACATAAGTGTAAGTTTCTTTTTACATTTTTTAAACTTGTATCAGTCTTACGTTAAAAAAATTTATGCTTGTTATTTTTTAAAATTGTTATTAACTTACCTAAATAAATATTGCGAGAACAAATTACATGGTTATTTGCATTAAAATTTTAGTCACATCTAATGAAATATAATATACTGAAAACGCAGCTAAGAACAGAACAAATGTGTATAATTTTTTTTTTTATGCACGACATATACACACATTTGTAATGAACTAACTGATTGAAAAATTTTTAAATAAATAAGCATTTGGCGAGAAGCATTTTAAAACGAATCGTAATTGTGTTAATTGTGCATTAGAGTCATTATATGTAATTCTTTAAATCAGCGTTAATTGATGAGTATCCAAAGCATTATACAGGACACAGCCACTTCGTTTTCATCAGATGACAGAAAATATAAGTACTTGTTAATTCTGCAAAACAAATACAAAAGAGATTAATATTTGCAAGAAATATAGCGCTAAAATATGGTATAAATTCCAATATACAGAGATAATAGTGAAGTAATTTTATGCAAAAAGTGAAATGCTTTGCTTACCTGCAACTGACGCCTTTTCGGGTTTTGGAGCAGAGATGGTAAATTCCTCAGCAACGTCAGAAGGCACCTCGTCAAGTTGTTTTTCTTTGGGCTTCTTTTTCAATGTAATGATTTCATCTACTTTTTCTTCTTTTATAGAAGCCTTTCTAGTTACTATTAATTCTGACACCTCATCTTCGACCTTCGTAAGTTCCTTAACTTTCTTTACAGTGAGTTCGGTGATTTCTTCCGGTTTTTCTTCCTCTTTCACGGGTTTTATCTCAACTTTAAATTCTTCAGGTTTTTCTTCCGGTTTGGGTTTCTTCTTAATTTTAATTTCAGTGACTTCTTCTGGTTTCTCTTCTTCTTTTGAAGGTTTTAATTCAACTTTAACCTCCTCTGGTTTTTCTTCCTTCTTTGGTTTCTTCTTAATTTTAATCTCGGTGACCTCTTCCGGTTTTTCTTCTTTCTTTGTTGGCTTTACTTCGACTTTAATCTCCTCTGGTATTTCTTCTGGTTTTGGTTTCTTTTTAATTTTAATCTCAGTGACTTCTTCTGGTTTTTCCTCTTCTTTCAAAGGCTTTATTTCAACTTTAACCTCCTCTGGTTTTTCTTCCTTCTTTGGTTTCTTCTTAATTTTAATCTCGGTGACCTCTTCCGGTTTTTCTTCTTTCTTTGTTGGCTTTACTTCGACTTTAATCTCCTCTGGTATTTCTTCTGGTTTTGGTTTCTTTTTAATTTTAATCTCAGTGACTTCT
>BMAV01015170.1:28502-58057 GCA_019973955.1 Trichonephila inaurata madagascariensis
GAAATTTCAACATGATCTTTTGTTGGTATTGTTAGACCAGCGATTTCCTCACGAGGTGCTTTAGGCAGCAATAATTCAGATTCTTGAGTTTCGTATTGAACTTCTGAAATTTGTAAGTGCTCTGCAGTTGGAACACTATAATCAGCTGTCACTGTAGATGGAGTCTTGTCTGGTTTCAGCGTACCTTCACGAGTTTGAATCTGAGTTTCACTAACAATAATATATTCTTCGGCAGGAACGGTTAGATCTGCCGTAACTTGCTTAGGAACACTTTTGGAGACGAATTCTTCCTCTTTTGTTTCAGTTTCAACTTGAGAAACAAAGACGTGACTTTCAGACGATACAGTGAAATCGACATTAATTTCAGAAGGTCTTCGCGGCATGTGTAACGTGTCTTCTTTTTGATGAGTAGATGTTTCAGAAACTACAACGTGTTCGTCGGTTGGTACGGTGAAAGAAGCTTGCGCAGTAGCTGGAACTTTATCGGGTGCAAGAATGTTCTCTTTTGTGACTGTTTCAACGACACCAACCTCGATATGTTCTTTAGATGATACAGTAAAGTCAACCTTTGACTCTTTAGGCAGTTGAAATGTTTTCATCTCGGTTTCTTTAATGATTGATTCTGCTTCGGAAACCACCACGTGATCTACAGTTGGAACGGAAACATCTGCTTTTAAAGATACTGGTTTAGAATCAAGTTTGAATTCTTCTTCGAAAGACCCAGTTTCTACTTCTGAAACAATAACATGTTTCATGCTTGGCACAGTGAAATCAGCTGTTTCTTGCAATGGTGATCTTTCCTTGACAAATTCGCCTTCACGATTACCGGTGACTACTTTGGATATGATAACATGTTCAGCTGCTGGAACCGTCACATCAGCTTGCATCTCTAGAGGTTTTTTCATTTCAGCAACGGATCCTTCTTTTTGCGAGACAACCATTTCCGAAATTATAACATGAGATTGAGATGGTATATTGAAGTTGGCCTCGACAAGTTTTGGAGTAGGCTCGACGGTTAATTCTTGGGATTCAATGGTCTCTTGAACATCTGAAACTGATACATATTCTTGAGATGGTATTGTTACTTTAGCTGAAGCAGTTTCAGGTAATTTATCAGGAGCTAATTCACTCTCTTTGATTTGAACCGGAACTTCCACTATTTCTATGTGTTCTTGCTCTGAAACTTTAAAATCGGCGGTTGTTGTCAAAGGAGATTTCGCAGGGACAAATTCTTGTTCCTTGGAATGAACATCTACTTTACCAACTGTAACATGCTCCTCAGTTCCAATTGAAAATTCAACTTTCACTCCCACAGGAGCTTTGAATTCTGATATTTCTCCCTCTTTAACATCTGGTAAAACTTCAGATACTGTAACATGATCTTCTTTTAGAACAGAAAGATCAGCAACAAAACTTTTGGGAGATTGTTCAGGAACAAGTTCTTTTTCTGATGTCTGACTCTGAGTTTCGCCAACTATTACGTGCTCCGATGTAGCCACAGAGAAACCCAACTGAACCTCTGCTGGCAATTTCATAGGTTGAAATTCGCCTTCTTTATCTTCTGTATCAGTGCAGGATATAATAACGTGTTCTTCAGATGGAACTGAAGCTTTGGCAGTAACTGTTGCAGGGAGTTTATCTTCCTCCAAAATGCTTTCCTTCATAACAGTCTCGACAGTTGATGTCAAAACATGTTCCTTAGTAAGAACACTGAAGTCTGCAAGTGCAGTTAATGGTTTTGCTTTTTCCTGAAGAGTATCTTCTGCGGTATTTGATGTAACTTCCAACACAGTCAGATGTTCTTCAGCAGGAATACTAATCTTGACGTTCTGTTCTATTGGTTTTTTCTCAGCAACATATTCTTCTTCACCAACATTAGATTGTACAACCGAGACAAGAAGATGTTGCTCTGTATCAATACGTATTCCAGCCGTGTCATATGTTGGCTTCTTCATTTCCTCTAGAGTGGCTTCTTTGGTTGCTGTTTCGATTTCGGAGACTAAAATGTGTTCACCAGAGACAACAGAAGTTTCTGCAGAAAATTCTAAAGGTTTCTTGTCAGGAGAAAGACTGTCTTCAGATACAGGAGCTAGAACTTCGCTTACTATTACATGCTCTTCTGTTGGAACGGTAAAATCAACTTGACGTTCTTGTGGAAGCTTTTGGACTTCAAGATTTTCCTCAACTTCTGCTGAAGATGTATCAACAACTACAACATGAGATTCCGTTGGAATTGAAAATGATGCAGTAGTTCCTTCAGGCAATTTTTCTTGGACAAATTCACCTTCACTCAAGGAAGTCTGTGTCATTGAAACAGTCACATGCTTCTCAGTCATTATTGAAAACGGAGCTGTTATAGCGTCTGGGTTTTTGATATCTTTCATCTCACCTTCTTTCTGAGACGTTACTACACCAGAAACGCTTACATGTTCTACAGTAGGTATGGTGACTTTAGCTGATTCGGACAGAGGAGTTTTTAGAATACTTAATTCGCCTTCTTTAATCTCAGAAACAACATCACTTATTACAACGTGTTGTTCTGTTGGTATTTCAACTTGAGCAAATGTATCAGCAGGCAGTTTTTCGGGTTTAAAAACTCCTTCTTTCATATCAACATCTGTTTGAATAACCAGAACATGTTCTTCTTCAGGTACAGTAAAACTAGCAGTCACTGTACCAGGCATCTTGGAAGGTTTCAAATCATCCTCTTTAAGTTGCGTTTGAACCTCAGATACTGTTACGTGCTTCTCAGATAAAATCGATAAATCTGCAGTAACAGTTTTGGGCTTTTCTTTCAAACGTAAATCGCCTTCTTTAGAAGACGTTTCTACTTCTGAAACCAAAACACTTTCTTCAGTGGTTAAAGAGAACGGTGCTTTTATCTCAGCCGCAGGAGCAGGAGAAACAAAAATTCCCTCTTTTAAGTGACTTTGTACTTCTGAAACTTGTACACTGTCGGTAAAACTGATATTTAGATTAGCTTGGCTTTCACTAGGTTTCTTTTCTGCAATCATTTCTCCTTCTTTAGTTTCACTTTCAACGACTGAGATATAAACTGGTTCAATTGGGAAAAATTCCGGTTGAATAGTATGTTCTTTCGGTGCTACCGGATGGACAAATATATCTTCCTTAGTTCCAGAAGTTGCTTCAGCTACTATCAAGCTTTTCTGGGTTCTCAACGAGAAATCAGCGGTAGTTTCTTTAGGAATCTCATCCGGTTGAAGTTTTTCATATGATGTAGCTGCCGTTACTTCAGACACATTTATATGTTTTGCCATTGGAAGGCTTGAAGTAGCTGTTACCGATTTTGGTAGTGATTTTACTTTCATGTCACTTTCTTTCTCAGCCTGATCTTGCTGCTCAATAAGAACAGTTTCGTGTAAGGCCATTTGTAACGTTGCAAAGTCTTCTTTCGGAGAAGTTTGTAAGGAAAGTCTGTGGGTTATATCACCAGCATTGACTTCTATGACAGATACTGCTTCATCAGCAGGGATGTCCACTGCTGCTTTATGAGTGTCTGGCAGAATATCTTGGGGCAAAATTTGTTCCTTTGTTCCAGGTGTGCACTCTAAAACTTCTAGAGCTGTCATCAAGGATATATCTGTAGAGGCATCATGTAGATGAAGTTTTTCTTGTTCAAATATTTCTTCTTTCTGATCCCACTGTGTTTGCTGGACAATAATGGACTGTTGTGGGGTTAGAGCAGTATCGGCTTTTTGAAGTGAGGGTAAGATATCAGGTTTCAAATTATCCGAAGTATCACATACTGACACATGCTCAACAGAAGCTGTGATTTTTCCCAAAATAGATACAGTTGCCTTCTTTGCCAAAGCTGCTTCTTCTGTCAGAATGTCAACTTCTCGTAGCTCTGACGCCGTTTCTGAAACAGAAACTGGATAATTAGATGTTATTCGGACGTCAGGAAGCATTTCTAAATTGCTTGTGCTCAACATTTCTACAGGTATTGTAGACTCATTAACTGTACTTTCTTTAACGCTAATGGCCTGCTGTGATGAAAATTGATGATCGGCTCTTTGAGTTTGCGGTAAAACTAATTCTTTTAAGGGAGCTTCCTGTTCATTAACCAATGTATCAGATATTTCGACNCTAAGTTTCCCCGTGAATGAAGTTTCGGCTGATTTTAAGGGCAATTCAGATTCAGCAGTCAAAATACCTTCTTTAAATTCGGAAATTACTTCTGAAACTGAAATAACTTCATGAGGACGATAGGTTTCTAAAGCCTTAACTTTGGGCTGATCAACAACAGCCAAATCCCTCTCACTCCCGGAAATGTTTACCTCTTCGACAACGCAAGATTCTAAAGTTGTAAATGTAGTTTTACTACGCTGAGTACGTGGCATTACAGCTTCTTCTAAAACATCTTCAACGTCGCTTACCTGAATCTGAGAGACCGTAGTAGCCTCTTGTGAGGTTACACTAAATTGAGGTGTATGTACATTTGGTTTGACTGGTAATTGAAGCTCAGATTCTACTTCCCCTGTTTCTATTTCTGTGACTGATGGGAATTCAAAACCCGTAATACCTACATCAGCTTTAACTGACGATGGCTTATGAACATCATGTACTCCAACTTGATTGGAAACGGTAATTTCTTCCATTACTAAAGCTTCAGCAGTTGGAATTGAAGATGATGCAGTTTTTGAAATTACAGGACTGTCTTCCGCGAGATCAGATTCTTTCATTTCTGGTTGTGTAAGAGAAACTTCGATGGACTGCTCTGGCATGATCTGGAACTGAAGAGAATGAGATAGTGGCGTTTCTTCCAGAATGAGATCGCTTTCACAGGTACCTGATGTGTGTTCTTGCACAACAGCTAATTGATTCAAACAAACGAGGCTTGAATCGGCTTCCTTCACTTCAGGCTTCTCCTTTTGATCATATAATTCAGAAGTCTGATGGACAAGGGTTTCTTCCACTTGAATGTGATCGAAAGGCGAAAGTATCTGTTGGGCAACCTTATTGTCGGGTAAAATGTCAGGCTGGAGCTCGGATTCACTAACAACAGATTCAGATAGACTTATTTGAACTGTTTTATGGGGAATTAAGGAAGTTGATACAGTTTTTGTGTCTTCAGGTTGAGGAGTGAATTTGTTTTCAGACTGTAAGGTTTCATGAGCAGACACATCATAGGCCAGCTGTGGAACAACCGAGAATGAAGCTTCTGCTTCTTGAGGTACGTCTACGTCAACGTTTTGGGTGATTTCTAAAGCCCTAATTTCGGAAATTTGAACCGATTCATCAAATAATACATGTGGTTTAGCGCTCTCGGTCAGGGGCTTAGATTCAGATAAATCTTCGGTGCTAGATTTTAACAACGTATCGGTTACAGTTAAAGATATATGGGGAGTACTAAATGTAGTTTGAGCTAAAGCGGGTTGCTTCAGGTCGACCACATCTAAAGGTGTTTCCTGTACTACACACTCAGTTTCCGAAATCCCGATAGGGTGACTGCATACAACGCTAAGATTTCCCTCAGCCGTGACGTGATCAGGAACTATCGCAAGATCACCTGTTATACCGCTAGTTTGTACGTCGCTTAATGCGAATGCTACTGATTCTGGTATCGACACTTCTGCTTGAGTTCCAGCAGGAGTAGGTGACAACTTCAGCTTTGACTCTTTTTCAACAGTTTCTACAGAGCCGACTTCAAGAGATTCAGTGATTTGTAAAGTAGGAGATATCTGACTTTGTAGAGGTAGAACAAAGTCATTCATTTGAGTTTCTTTAATGTTAGATTCTATTTGCAAAACAGAAAATGTTTGCTGCTGCTCTAGACTGACGGTAGCCGATTTGGAATCTGGAGTATGAGAAGTCTCTATATAATTATCTGTACTTCCAGCTATCGTAACCTCTTGAACAACCAAAGTTTCTTTACTTTCCAAAATTTGAGATGCCTTCGTGGTGTCAGGATATGTAGTAGGTGTTGGTAAATCGCTAAAAGTGTAATTCGGTTGAACTCCCAAAACTTCGACAGCTTTTTCTTCCATAACACTAAAGTCCGCGTGAGATGGTTTTGGATGTACTTTTTCTATGAGAAGAGATTCGCTTAAACCTGTTTCAATTGCTTCAACAGTTAATGCTTCTTCAACATCTAGAGCAGGATGGGCCTTTTTAAAATGAGGTTGAGAAGTCTCAGTCAATTCATCCTCCTTAACAGAAGATTCAACTTCAGTGACAGACACTGCAGATTTAGTTGTTACACTTAAGTTCGCTGTTTGAGATGTTGGTTTCTCTTTCAGTTCCAAAATACCTTCTTTGTCTTTGCATTTTACTTCCGATATTTGTAAGGCTTCCGTGGGAGAAATATCTACGGCAGCCTTTCTAACTTCAGGTTGCATTTCTATTAATTCTTTGACATGTCCTGAGTCTGATACTACTTTAACAGCTAATGCTGCTATTTCTTCCAATAAAATATTAACCTTATCGTATTGAAATGACTCTTGTTTTAAGATGCCTTCCATCACATTAGGTTGCATTTCATAAATACTAACAGCCTTTTCTGGTTTGTATTCAACCCGAACTGCAAGTTTTCGTCCACTTGGCATCGGCAGAGGCTTGTATTCTTCCTCTTTTGACACGAGTTCATTTTCTATAATCTCCACAGCGATATCTTCAACAATGCCTTTGTTAGCTTTAACAGAATTTGGGGTTTGTTCTTGTTGGACACCCCCTTCTTTTATGTGTGATGTGATTTCGGATACTGTCATAGCTTGTTGCGTTACAACATCAAAGCGAGGTTTGCTGCTTACAGGTGTTTCTAAAGTTAAGCTTTCTTCCGCCAAGTTTGTTTCCATGATTGATACAGTGCATGCCTCTTCGGTTTGTAAATTTGGGATAGCATGTCTTCCTTCAGGTTTCCAGTCTTTTGACCAGGTTCCTTCTTGATCAACAGTATGAGTCTCTGAAACTTCCACTGCAGATTTCTGAGATGAAATATGTTCTGTTGCTGATACTTTTTCTGTTTCTTGTGTATCAGGTATAAAAGGTTGCTCGTTGACTTCTGTNCCTGTCTCCAAAATTGAAACCGCTTGATAAGGTGTGTATTCAGGAATAGCAAATGATTTCAGAGCCTCTTCAACGATTCCAAGTTTTTCTTCTTTCACAAAATCCCCAGATTTGACTTGGAGAGCTTCTGAAGTAGTTTGAAGAGTTTCTTGAGCCCGAAACGTTTTAGACTTTCTTTCTTCTAGTGAGCTTTCTTTATCAAAAGTGTCATCTACTGCAATTTGCAAGGCCTTTTCAGGAACAAATGATGAAGAAAGATTTTTGCTGTTAGGTCGTGTTTCCATCTCCACTAAACCTTCTTTATCTACCGTACTGATTTCAACAACAGTAAGAGCTTCTTCAGGAATAAAACTGCTTTTAACATTTTCCTTGGGTACTTTATCTTCCTGAAGTACTGTGCCAGTTTCAGAAGTTTCCATTTCTGTCACTGAAAGAGCAATATTTGAAGAATGAATCATTGAAGCATGTATTGCTTTTGGTGTTTCCATTACTTTAAGTTCGTCTTCTTTAGTTTCAATTCTGTTTTCGGATATAATAACAGCCTCGGACAATGGTAAAGATGTTTCAGGGAACTTTTCAGATTTACTTTCAGGCAATGTTAAACACGATTCCTGATCACTCACTAAAATTTCTGTGACACTTATAGATTGATTCGGAATCATTTGAGGCCTTATGGTATGTTCTGCTAATACATCTGGAGTATAAATTGATTCTTTATCGTGTACATGAATTTCAGAAATTTGAACCGTTTGGCTGGGCGAAACTGAAAAGCTAGGATACGTTTCTGGAATCGAAAGGCTCGTATCTAGTTCTTGTTCGAGATGAGCAGGTGTTGTCTCTGTTACGCATATGTTTTCTTTAGCTTCAAATGCTATGTCAGCCGTTTTAGTAAACGGTATTTCTTCAACTATTTCTTTTGTAGCTCCCATAACAATGGCATCACTTACTTCAATAGACACATCCTTCGGTAAGGTTTCAACAGCTGTAGTAGATTTAGGTATAATCTCGATTTTCAAAATTTGTTCTTTGACTTCAGATATGACTTCAGTGATTGCCAATCCTTGACCTAGAATCATTCTTTCAAACGCTTTATCTTCTTTTGGTTTTTCAATAGAAATAGATTTACCTGCTCCAGATGTATCAACTTCCTCTACAATGACAGCTTCATGGGTTGCTATTTCAGAAGTTGCGGTTTTTACAGTTGGTTCTATCTGCTTCAATTCTTCAGAAGAATCTTGAGAATATACTTCAGATATTTGTATGTATTTTGATGGTTTAATATCAGAACTAACATTCTGAGTTTCATATCTATCAGGTGATAATCGAGATTCTTTTGCTTCTGAAATTACTTCCTGCACACATATAGGCTGATGAGCTTGATAGCTAAGAATACCCTCATGTTTAACTACTTCTGAAGATTTAAACTTAGAAACGGTTCCTTGTACACTTACTTCTTCAATGACAACCGATTTTGTTGGCAAAAGGGATTGTTTTGCCGAGACTTTCACAACTGGGGTGTCCAAAAGTTTTTCTTCTGTATCTGTTAATTTTGTTTCAGTTACCAAAACTGAATGCTTAGTTAATATTTTCATGTGTGCCCTTTGAGATACTTCTTGTTCTGGTACAAAAGACTCTTCTTTTGTTTGTGAATCAGTCATGGACACGATCAAAGCTTCTTGTTCAGATATGCGACTCTTTGCAACTTTGGAATCGTAGGTGGTGGGAGTTGTAGTTTCTTCTTTTCCTTCAACAGTTATAGAGCTAACACAAAGAGGTTTGTGTGTAACAAAAGTCACTTGAGCAGTGTCTTTACCTGGATGTACTTCCTCAGGAACACTTTCTACCACTTCACCCTGAAACAATTCTATCTCGCTCTTCTCAACCTTTTCACTAATTAATTCAATATCTTTCTTTGCGATAAAGTCTTTCGGAGTTTTTTCCGGTTTCTTTTTTGTTCGTTTGAGAGCTTCGATGGAGGTGGTTTCAGTTTTGCTAGATGTCACGGTAACACTCAAATCTTCTGATGGTTTTCTTTCCAGAGTTATATCAACCTTTTCTTCCTCAGGTTTCTTTACTTTTCGTTTCAAAGTAGTTTTCTTTTTGATGAGCTTATCTTCTTCTTCTTCAGTATCTTCTAATTTTTTCGGAGAGAGATCTTTTTCTTCTGGCTTTTTATCCATGCTTATTTCTTCTTTGAAAGTCTCTGGCTTTTCATCAACTTCCGGTTTGATATGCAATCTAGCTTCAGCTTCAAATTCTTCCTTTTTAGTTTTAGAAATTTCTAACGTGGCCTTATCAGGTTTCTTTGCGGCTTTACTTTTTATTTCTATTTCTGTATCCATTTCTTTGGTGGTTTCTATAGTAATACTTTCGGTTTCCTTTTTGGGTTTCTTTCGTTTAGTTATTTTAATTGATTCCTCGGTAGTTTTGGGTTTATCTTTTGGTTTAAGTTCAATTTCTGTTATTTCTTCTTCTTCTTCTTCTTCTGTAACCTCCTTTTTGATAACTTTTATCTCTTCGGAATCTTCCTTTGGTTTTTCTTTAGGTTTCAATTCTATTTCTGTTTTTCCTTCCTCTTCTATGGTTATCTCTTTCTTGGTAACTTTCATCTCTTCGGTATCTTTTTTGGGTTTCTTTCGCTTGGTGACAGTTATAGAATCCTTGAAATTTTCTTCTTCTGGTTTTTTATCCTTGGGCTTCTTGGTTACTTCCAGTGAAGTTGTTTCATGGTCAACGGCTTCAACTTCAGAACGTGTTGAAATGTCTAGAGTCTTAGGTTTCTTTTTTCGCTTTAATTCAATGCTCTTTTGTACTGTTTCTGGCTTCTCTTCAGAAGCCGTTTGAAGTTCGACTTCTTCGATGAACTCTTCGGTTACTTTCTTGCTCGTGATCTTTACATCACGTGGTTTTTTACGGATATCTATTTCAACTTCCACGTCTTCTTTTTCTTTGATAAGAGTCAAAACTGAAGTTGAATCTTCCTCTGGCTGTTCTTCTGTATCTTCCACCAACTTTGTCACCAGTTCTTCAGTGTCAATTTTCTTTTTCTGCGCGACTATTTTCGTCGAATACTCTGGTTTTTCAACCTTTTTAGAATCTAACTTAACGGGGATCTTTTCATCGCGGATTACCTCAACGTCGATTTGAACCTCTTCGGTATCCTGATCTGGTTTTTTCTTTGTCATTTCCAGACTAGTCACGGCGCTAGTATCTGTTTCTTCCTCGGTGATGTCTTCAACTAATTTAGTCACCAACTCTGTGGTATCAGGTTTCTTTTTCTTAATAATAAGTTTTGAAGTGTGATCGGGTTTTTCTACTTTCTTAGAATCTAACTGAACGGGTGTAACCTTTTTAGATGAGACCTCAATGTCAATTTCTGTTTCTGTTTGTGTGTCTGAAGTCTGTGTGTCTGTAGTTTGTGTATCAACAGTCCTTAATTCCCCTTTACTAATTGTTTCTATTTCTAAATCAATATCTTTCTGCTCTACGCTTTTGCCTTTCGATATTTTTGTTTTAATTCCTTTCTTTCGAAGAACAACTTCATCTCTAGATTCTTTTTCTGCAATGAAAAACAGTTCTAAACATCAATACAAGTAAAACGCGACATTTGACTGCCTCCTCTATGTGAATTAAAAGCAACTATAAAGTAAAAATACAAATATATATGATACGTTTGGATTTATTAACATAAAAATATACTATCATTAACTAATGAAGTTTTTATCATTTTTAGAAAATGACATGTTTTGTAAGCAATAACAATTAACGAACTGTATTCAATAGATTTAAAAATTAAATTAATGTTAATTTATCAATTAATTTCATGCATTAAGAGTCATCTGCCAACCTACACAACTTATGACAAACCAAAAGATATTTACTATGCAGTAGGATAAATTTTTTTGAAGAAATAATAGTTATAAAAGTTAAAATTGTAGCTTTAACTTAAATGCTGTTAAAATAAAGTACATTACCAGCATTCGAATTCACTGAACGAGAATTTTTTAGTTCACCTTAATAGTATTTATTTGCACCTACGTGCGATTTCTAAGCTGGGGCCTAACATTTTAAAAGTCTCATGGACCATATGCTAATTTTTTCATGTATTTTTTCTCCTTTTAAACTAGCTTTCTGAGTATTTCTTTAGAGAAATATCAAATTAAGAAAAAAATGAAACATGAAGTCAATTTGTTTTGTTGTGTGTATTATCTAAAAAATTCTTTGTTAAATCATAAAACTATATATAACAAATACATTATCTATCCGAAGTACATATGCATAATTAGACTAGTTGAATTTATTGCTTGATTGTTGAAAATACACTTAATAGAAATTATAATATTTGAAAATTAATTTCAACATCCCAGATACAATGCACTATTTTTTGCCGGAAACTTGACATCCTCGAAAACTTGCTCCTTCCGAACTTCTAAAATAAACTTCAGTCTTATTACTACAAGAAGATAGTGACGGGCTCACGCGTCTTTTCTTTAACATGTCCTTTGGGTACCTTTTGGAGCCAAGATCGACCCCGGGGTACCCCAGTGATCCTTCTCTATTTTCAACCCTCCATCTTGTGATCTAATTTCTCCTTTTCTTCTTTTCCCGTCCAGACCACAGACCTATGAATGTTTGGCTCAGTATAGCCAAAACTGGCTCTTGCGCCATAAAACACCACACACAAACTCACTCACTTGGGGCCAAGATTAATGACAACTCTTTTCCAACCAAAACCCAAGAAGTGAAACGTGAAGCTTAAATGCAATTTACATAGCTTTTAAATAACAGGTTTCAGTAAGTAAAATGGCAATTTGGGGAATGTTATGTGAGAGATTGATACAATTGTGAAAGGACGGCCAACGGAGATTATTCCGAAGATAAAGCCATTAGGTCAAGGTGCATGCCATTGCACTCGCGTAAAGACGCCACTCCCTAGAATTGGAGCTACGATTGGATTAAGGTAGGATTGACTATTTAATGTTAGGACTTGTGTTATTATTGGAATTGAGATTAGGCGGGTTAGATATTGATAGTGGTCCGAGTAAGGTTAATTCGGTATTACTTGTATGTGTGTGTTTGTTCATCGTAGATTCTCACATATATAATCATTATCTAATCTGTTAAAAGTTTAAGTTATAGTTCTTAATAAAGACAAATTAAGAATACAAACATGTCTGTTCCTTTTGAAAATCGTACACCTCTATAGCTCACGCGGACAATCAAAGAGAAGGTCACCCGAGGGGGGGGGGGGGCTTTTCACAAGATGGAATAGATCTTCGGCATTAAAATGGATAAGTAAAAGTTATGTACTATAGTCTCTTTTAGCTATTTGGCTAACTGATTTTGGGAGATAATTAACTAAGGAAAAATACTGCTTATGCCTGATTTTTAAACAGGGATATTAAAAAAGAATCTTTACAACTGTTTCGTTTCTAATTTTGAAAAAGTGGGTTATCATCTGGTGTTTATTAAAGAAATCTGTTCAACATATGGCCAGGTGTATTCTACAGTACAATAATTAAAAAACTTTTGCAACTGTTGCTTTAAAAAGTTAACGATCAAAAACTTCATAGGTCATTTGAAGGTCAATAACTATAAGGTTTACCTCAAACGAGAGCAAGATGTCTAGTTGAAATAGGTCAATGCCCGGCCTTTGACACTTCTGATGTGGTCGCGGTAGCCTAGTGGTCAAGGTAACGGACTCGTGGCAGGCGTGTCATGAGTTCAAGCCTAGTACTGCTGAAGACCGGCCATGTAGGGGAGCGATGCACGTTAAGTCTGCCGAGAACTCAAACGTCATCCCGTTGGTGTGGTGTGGTAATTAGGAGAGTTAGGTGCTAGCTCAGGTGTCGACCTCGTCTCTTGACTATGGTTCAATAATACGAGGTCCATCGCAAAAAGCCCTCGAGTAGCTGAACAATGCGATGAAAATATTCACTCACTCACTCAATTTAATAACTTAATTTTAAAACTTCTAATTTATAGCATGAATTATTTGACACTATAGTTCACAAAGTTGTCTATAAAGAAGTACTGATATTGTTAGGTTGCAGCTTGAAAGTGAGGAAATTTGCGTTACAAATTTAAGAAACTTGTACCTAATTGTGCTGCCATCTATTGAGTAAAATACTAAGCAATACCCTTGAATAAAACAAAGAGCAAATTGTATGTTCTTAAGGCATAAATAATATATATGTGTGCAATAAACAACCTTTATACTTCGAATATTGCTACATCATACGTCAGATAAGATAAATTAGTAAGATATTAAATAATTATTAAAACTGCCACTCATTATTTTTTTTTTTTAAAAAAAAGAAAAGAGCATTATTTATATTGCATTTATTTACATTTTTAAGAAAAAGAATAAGTTAAACTGAAATACTGCAGTAAAACATGAAAGTAGTTAAGATAAGTGAAACAAAATATGAACTAGCTTCATAAATCTAAGATAAAATGAAGTCAAGACCCAAGAGAAATCAGAATAGTTTCATTTAAAACTGCATTGGTCTTCACTAAAAACATTGAAACAGAGTGAGAAATAAATGCTTATAGAATACTATTAAGTAATAAAACTAAGAATTAAGCAAGAAAATAATTATATAACAGTTGCAATCTTATAATATACATAAAAATTAACAAATACACAAAATATTATTGCAAAAATGTAGCCTTAAACATCCATTTTCATAAAGAGATTAAAACAAAAGGTATTTTTTACATATTAAACAAAAGTTATAAGAATCGGAAATAACCTAGAAAATATAATCCCTCTAAAAAGAAGGGTAAATCAATGTACAAATGAAGGGGCAGGAAGAAACTGAAACTTAACTAAAAATAATTACATGGTTCTAAGACAAAATTTATATAAGCTAATAAGAACATAATTTTAATGTCAAACCACATTTATAAATAGACTAAAAGATATATTAGTTGGAAAGTGAATATTTTTGGAAGAATTTTAGGAATATTCCATTGAATAAAGTGACTGAGGAAGGCGTTTACAAACAAAACCAGAAGTCATCCGAATAAATTTATCTTAAAACAAAAGCATATGTGGTAATTTTTTTTTATGCATGTCTTAGGTATTAGAAAAGGCGGTAACCCCAAAATGTCTCGGTGGGCCACCGACCGATCGCGATCGACTTAATGCCAGCCCCTGATTTATAGCGTACTGATTTCTTTCGAACTTTTTGTATTCCTCACTTCCTTTTTATAACCTATATTTTTCAACAACGATATATTAAAATTTTTTTTAAAAAAAGAAAATAATTATTGATTCTCGTAGATTTTTGAGTTTATAAATCTTAAGTATAAGAAAGGTATAATGCTGTTGAATGTGGAACATATGTAAAAAAATATACAGAGATAAATAAAAATCCTTGATCCAACTGAAAGTACTTTAAAATTACTTTAAGCAGAATTTTTTTTTTCTTTATTTCCAGTTTCACGGAAAATTTGAAATTTATTTTCTCTTATAAGAATAATATTAAAAACATTCCGCGAATTCTAAGAAAGAACTGCATTGATTTTAATTAAAATAAAAATTGCTAATTCTCTGATATTATATACAAACCTAAAATTACTCTATTGCACTTTTATTTTTCTGAAGGTTCATGCAAATTCATCTACAATTTCTGACAGGCATCTCTAAAGTAGTTTCCAGAAAATTCGGACCTTAAAATTTTTTTTCTAATTCTAGGTATGTACGTTTCTCAACATTAAAGTTCTTGATACAAGACTACATATAATTTCTTCACTAGCAATACAGTATTTCTGGAAGATTCCCAAACTGCCATACAGGCAGTGCCGGTTTAAGCTTATTTCGGGCCATGGGCGCAGAACATCTACGGACCACTTTTCACAATGGCGGATCGAAATTTATTACCAAAAAACCTGGTTATAAGACCAGCTTATCTGGGACCCTGGGCACCCTCCCCTCCCCAAACACCCAATGGATAAAACGGGCACTGCATACAGGACATATCTTGCAACATAGATTATAACACAATCAAATACAAAGAAATGGAAGAATATCATACTAGTAGTCGAATATAAAATTTTAATAGATTTAGAGGTCTTTGAACATCAGAGAAGGAAAAAAACAAAAACAGGGCAATTCCGTAAAAACTAAGTACATTCCTCGTCCAGCTCTCCAATGTTCACCTTTTCTACGATTCTCAAAAGTACAAATTAACCTAAGCTTTTACAAATGGTGCAAACAAAGATCCAAATAACTCTCCAATGGAAAAAAAATGAAGAGTTCAGCAACCCACGGCATCCATGGCCACTGCTTTTCATAGACTGGGAAGTATCATAGTCTTCCACTTAAAACGATCTCGCCACACACTTGCATTAGTGTTTTCCCATCCCTAAGATTCTCACCGCACGGTTTTGATATGTTGGATGCAAACCACGAGAAGAATTGCACTGCCCTCGGCCATTAAAAAAATAAAGAGCTGTGGTGTACACAAGGGTGAATATTCGTGGGTTCAGCTCTCCCTCCTATAGTCCAACAGAGTGTTTTAGTTGTAACACAAGAAATTATATCTTGGCGCTTTAGTTAACGTGTTTTTTAGAATGTACTCTCCATCCATAAAAGAGTATATTTGCTCCTGGAAACGAAAATCGATTGCAAACACAAGTTCGACCACACTGGTCAACTTAATGTTAAATGGTACAATTCAAGGGTGGACGTTTGTGCTAATAGTAGTGTAGCATTTCTTTAAAGTTCTAATTTTTTGATCGCATACATTTTAAAGAACATGAGCACTTAACTAATGTTATCTAGAATAATTGTAATCAAATATATGAAGAGGTATTAATCTGTACTTTATAATCTTGGATAGAATAAAATATGTTTCACATTAACTTCATGTTACTTGAACTCATGGTTTTTTTCCCTTTCTTATTGAATCCTCTGAAACGAATACAGTCAACCCTCCTATAACGCGGTGAGTGCGTACCGCGTGATATGGAAACCGCGCTATAAGAAACTCTGATTTAATCGTACAAACCAGGCTAATTCGTAGCGCGTTCTATGGAAACCGTCTACCGCGTTGGATGGAAACCACGCTATAAGAAACTCAGAATTAGTATAAATCACATCATTCGTACCGCGTTATGTGGAGACCAATAAAAATCTTTTTGGCGCGATTCCTTAATCATTTTGTTTTGTCTACGCCATGCCTCCTCTTTTAATTTATTCCTCGATCAGTGTAATCACTACATTTTTTTTTATTTCATAATAAAACTAGATTTCGAAGGGAGAGGTGGTGGCAAGATTTTAACATAAAATAAATAAAACAGAAAGTAATATTAATGTACTGCACGGAAAGAACTGATGGGACGTTGTTGAACGGAAACCGCGCTGTAAGAGTACCGCGTTATAGGAGGGCTGTCGCAATTTCATCTCCGCGTTATATAGAAACCACGTTCTCAGAGTACCGTGTTATAGGAGAGTTGACTGTATATGATTGATGTACACGTCATTTTCCAATTTCAGTTGCATAAATCAAGTGAATTGTCGACAAAACTTGCAACACACCAAGGACATGTATTTGCATTTCAACCAAGAATAGACAAAACTGCGACAAGCGTGGGAATTTTCAGAGACAACTTTCCTACGCATAATAACTGTGGCATCAGAAATGCAGAATGTTACTGTGCTATACTTTCAAGCAAGTAGAGAGCAGCGTTATTAAGTTTTTGAGTAAAAAATGCGTTACATTTTACAGAACATTCGAAAGGCCATTACAAGCAAAGGGCGAGGTAAATTGTCCTAATATAGGACTTTGCTTCATAATAACATTTATGATAACGCAAAGCACTGTTAGTGAAACAAGGAACATTCTGCGTTCTTGCCACTAGGAGGCGGTGGATCATTTGCCTAACACTTCGGAACAACCGCTTTCATTTACCCCATGTTTGGCCCCTTAAAGATCCTGAAAGGTCAGTGCTTCATCAGCAATCAAGCAATGCGTGACACTGAGGAAGAGTGGATGTATGATTGGGCATCATCTTTTAAAATGCAAGCTATCGAAACTTTTGTATCACGTTAGGGCTATTGTCCGAACAATTGGGAGGGGAGAGTCTATAGGATCTTTCGATAATTATATTTTTATTTCCTAATAAGTATATGTGTAATTTTCAGACACCAAAATATGTTTCCCTTGAATGATTCTTACATATTTTCACATTTGATAATAAAGATATTATTCACTTTCGAAGACAGTTCTAAAAGGAATTTGTTTAAACAGAATTAGAAATGTATGATATAGCAAATACATTTATTTGGCAAATAACATTAAGATAAAAAAAATTTTCAAACAATCCCTGAGCACATATTTGTACGTCTATATTTTCCAATTTCTGAATGGCTTCATTTGCTTCTTAATTTTCTTACTATCAAAATAACTATTTTCAGAATACATTACGTTTATCTTTTGAAAAATTGTTTTATTTTTTGCAACCACTCCTATTGATTCATTTAATTATTTTTAAAGAAATTAAGGTTTCTTAAAGTATTTCGTCCATGATCACTTTGGGGAGAATTTAAGTAAAAGTTTTAGTTTGGGACACTATATTAAAAGGGGTTTCAATCAATCAAATCCAGTACTACGCGGAGCTTATGCTTTATTTTGCATTTAAGCGATGAAAAATAGAGGTTTCTCCTTTAAAACATTTCCTTCATCAAGACTTTCTCCAAAGTTTTTACCTGCCTATTTCAAAATAACCCACGGATGATTTTTTTAAAAAAAATAAATTTTCACTTTTGTGAAAACTGAACACATGTACACAGAATTAATTATAAAATATTAACAACTATTTGCATGCAATGATTTCACAGTAAAGATGAATTTTAAAAATACACAAAAGAAAATACAATTAATATAATAATAATAATAATAATATATATATATATATATATAAGTGAGTAGAATTTCTGAGATAGTAACATTAAAATAGAACACGAATTACAGTACTGTTAAAATACACATAGAATAATAGAATATGTATTAATCCATACGATTGACCTCCTTTGGCGAATTACAAACGTCTTTTCGCAAACTATAGTTTGAAAAATATAGCCAAAAAGCAGATTATAGGTTCAGAATGAAATGGGATTCCTTAACTCGCACAATTTTTGGGAATTCGTCAGTAACAAACATTTAATGTTTGTCGATAAATCACTGACATAGGGTTTATAAATAAATAACATATAAAGTATATAATATAAGTAAACAGAAATTGTGAGCCGCCTATCTATTTCATCAGGATTACTAAGAAAATACTGTAATAAAAAAAATGACCGATTTTCAATCTGATAATTTAAAGCATCATTAAAGAGTTAGTATAATTTCTAATGTTTATATATTTTATACTGATGAAGAGAAAATCCTTTTATTAGATTTCTTTTCAAAATACATTATAAAATAAAAGAAAAACAAAGCAATGGAAATTTTTCTACTACTAAGACATGAAATCTTTATTTATGATTACATTTAAAATTCCTTTTCTTTTCTGGAAATTAAACTGTTTTTAGGGCACCATGTTGAAAAACACCTTCATAATTTGATTTATAATGATATTAAGTAACAGGCAATCTCATAAATGTGGTTTGAGAAAAAAATTATGAGAATAAGTATGACATATATATATATATATATAATAAGCAATAACTATTGTTGAATAACAATGAGTAATTAACTAAAGATGATTAATCTAGAAAATAAATGATCAAATAAATTAAACAAACTTAGAATTAATAAACTTTATATCAGAGGAGGCAGTCAATAAAATTTTCAACACAAAATATTGTTTGTTAACTGTTAAATAAGTTTTGTTAAACTGAAAATTAAAAAACAAGATGGCAAATTATTCAGAAATTGGAAGAAAAAATTTGTTTTATTTTATTTATATTTAATTATAGTTTTATATTATTTCATTTATTTTAATACATAACAATAGATAAACTTTAAATTTTTTTAAATTCTGAAAATGAAGCATTAAAACTGAATATTATGATATTAATTGAATATAAAGTAAAGCATTAAGACTCAAATATATTTTTCAATAAACTAATGCATAATTAATGTATTAGTCAAATACTAAGCAGAGCTAAATACACTATTTCAAAAAAATTTTTAATGAGAAATATTATTAAATAATTAACTTTACAGTTAAACAGAAAAAAATTTTTTAAAAATCATTGAAATTAAATAATCGGTAAAAAATCAGTAACTGCAAAAAGAAAAAAAAAGATAAATTATGTTAAAATCTATACAATAAGAAAAAAAAAGTTATTTTAAGATGTAAAAGTAAAACATTTATTTCATGTTAAAATCGCTAATTTCAATTATGTTGCTTAAGAATTATGAAGCAATGTAAGTTAATAGATTTAAAAATATTACTATTGATAAATAGAACAAAAATACTTTGATATATATAATTATTCTAAGCAAAAGTTAGTCGCAGATATATATTAATTTCAGAATTTTTTTAATCAGTAATATTTTAAAAGGTATAATTAAAAAACATCAAAATAATCTTAAGTCCTGGTAATATTAAAAATATAGTTTCTGATTGAACAATTTGCCATCTCAAATTTAGTGCAAAGATAATACACACGTTTAATGTGTTAATCCAGATAGTTAAAAATACTAGTTATAGCTCGAGCTAATTTTATAGATAAAAAAAAAATGGCGAAGCTAATTTTTGAGATCAGATGTTTCTTGTGAGAAGCTGAAATTATATATTAGATTGTAAGTCAGCTTCAGATTATTTCCTGCATTAGATAAACAGAAGCCCGCAAACGACTTTTATATAGTTGTAGAGATTAATATCTATATTAGATTTTATACGAAGCCCAGTTAAAATAAGTTGAGTAAGTCTTGTAAGAAGAAGTTGAAGTATTTCCGTAATTCCAGTAGCATGAAGCACAGCCAGATTAGAAGTTTCTCTTCAACACAACCAGAAGTCACACCTAATAAAGCTTTTAAGATGAAAAAGCATAAGAGGTTTAATTAGTATTAGAATATTTGAACACTTTTGTTTCTATTAAAATGGTAGGCATTATTATTAGATACTTTATTCTAAGAAGATACAGCATTATTGAAATTTATGTTCATTAAAATTATATTATAGTAGCATTAATTTGCCTTGTTATGAGATGAAATAGTCACTGATTCGTTTATTTAGTTTTTCAAAATTTTACTGATATATCTTATTGTTATAAACAAACTTTGGGGAATTCAGCTACAGGAAAAAGTAAATATTTTTTTTCTAATATGAGGAAATATAGTGGCAACAAGTAGGATTCAAGCAAAACCTGAAACAGCTAATGTAAAAATGAACTAACAACCATTTAACAGCTCTTTGAAATAGAAATACATGAAAAGTACTTTCAAACTGAATAAATGATTCAATTCTGACAAAGCAGTTGTTTTCAGAGAAAGAGACTTGTTTTTGATAAGTTACCGATAAAAAAATATGAGAAATGCTAACAAATAAAAACCAAATTTGTAAAACAAAACAATAAGAAAATATTAGAGTAAAGTAAAAAAATCATGGTTCATCTCTCAAAAATCGCAGTACAAATGGTTAAAAAGAAACGACACACTTCAAAAGCTGATTGCTAACAAACGGAATGAAATTCAAGAAACAGTACAATGAGAATGTTTTTCAATGGAACAGAATAACGCTCTTGCATTATTATTAGATACATAAGTGAGTGTGGAGTGTAATTAAGCTGCATTAAAATGGAATTACACAATGAGAATGTGTATTTAATTCGAATAGCATAATCGAAATACATTGTTAGGTTGAATAATAGAAACGATTTAAATTGGAATAGAATAATACGAATTAAAATTAACTAGAGAATGGAATAGTAAGAATTAAATAATTGGAATAAAATATGATTTCAAATAGAATAACAGAATGGAAAAGTATTAAATGGGAATGGAAATATTTTGAATTAGAATAGCACCATGGGGCTGCATTGAACTGGAATAGCAAAATGAGAAGAATTAAATTAAAATATAGAGAAATAATAATAATTATTTAAATTAGTATTATAAAATGTGAATACAGTAAAATGGAATTACAAAATGTGAATGCAGTAAAATGGAATTATAAAATGTGTGTGTGAATGCAGTAAAATGGAATTATAAAATGATAATGGAGTAAAATAGAATTATAAAATGATAATGGAGTAAAATAGAATTATAAAATTAGAATGGAGTAAAATTGAATTGTAAAAGAATGCATTAAAATAGAATTGTAAAATAAGAATGCATTAAAATAGAATTGTAAAATAAGAATGCAGTAAAATGGAATTGTAAAATAAGAATGCAGTAAAATGGAATTGTAAATGAAAGCATTAAAATGGAATTGCAAAATAAGAATGTATTGAAATGGAATTGAAAAATAAGAATGCAGCAAAATGGAATTATAAAATAAGAATGAAGCAAAATGGAATTGTAAAAGAATGCAGTAAAATGGAATTGTAAAATGAGAATGCAGCAAAATGGAATTGTAAAAGAATGCTGTAAAATGGAATTGTAAAATGAGAATGTAGACAAATCAAAATTATAAAGTCAGAATGCAATAAGATGGAATAGCATAATAGGAAAGTATTCCAATAACAGAATGAACATGTCGATAACTTAATAGATTTATTTGCAAAAATTATTGCTCTGGATGAATTCAGTAGAACGAATAACAAAAATACATAAATGAACCTAGAAAATATGACAATCTATAAAGCATTTTACTGTTAAGATTTCTTTACAATCAAGTATTTCAAAAACTAATTTTTCCTTTCAAAAATAACTGAATACTTGAAGTTTAAAAATACTATTACTTGAATGCCAGAATATTAAAAAATATTTTCCTCTTAGATTTTATGAACCTATACAGAAATTAAATTAATAAAACTGAAAAAAATTCACAAATACAAATGGAAATATAACAAATTCGAAACAAAACTGTATTAAATTTCAATGAAATTTGAAAAAATACCAGTAAAAACGAAAAATGTTACAAACCCATCTCCCAATTTTTAATAATAATAATATAAAACAGCTCCTGAATCTTGCTTAAAACTATTTGCAGACAAAAAAAAGAGAGAAAACGGTAATATATTTCAAATGAAATAGACTTAAAAAAACGGAAGAAACTATATTAAGTGGAAGAATATTAATAAAACTTACATGAGACACGAATAAAGAAGCACTAAAATGCTATTCTGACGAAATTGTTTCAAGAATTCTGAATAAAAATATAAATGAGGCTTCTTAACAACAACAAAACAATATAATTAATAAAAAATAAATAAAACAGTGACTATTTCTTTTCGAAATGGAATGTTAAGTATGATTTTTGCATTAATCTTCTCCTACAGTGAAACATCAAATAGTAATGAAAGAAACTTACGTATTAGTGTCGAAATCAGTAAAAGTTATTTATGAAAAGTTAGAGCCCGTTTGAAGTATATTAAACCAAAGCTTTTATTTTTCTTAAAAATACTTAAAACCCATGTTAGGCGTAAGCCAAAATGAAAAACCAATTACTGCTTTTCGAACCTTTTGTCCTCGTTATTTCGGTTTTTTCATCCCTTTCCATAACTGTTAAATGTAAAAAAAAGAATAATGCTTAAAATAAAGTACATTAGGAAGGAAAAAAAGAACTCTCAAAAATACAAGAAAACACTTTAAAAATTTGTAACGATATTTACATAAAAATATATGAAGGAAAAGAAACTGACATTGTGGATTTATATGTAGATTTTAGATAAATAAGTTCAATAAACAAATGCATATTCAAACAAGTTAACTAATTCAATTTTTTAATGTAAATAATTAAACTCATTTTTGTGTAATATAAATAATTAAATTCCTTTTCCCTTTAATATCAATAACTAAACACATTTTTTGTAAATATAAATAACTTATATACTGCTTTTTTTGAAAATAATCCTCCTAAGTAAAAATTAGTTTGAAAAATGGAATGCGTTATATAAAAACACATTAATAATTTGCAAATTAAAGAGAGAGAAAAATAAATCCAAGCAATTCCACTAAAAATAATAAGTGTGATATTCAGTATCAATTCATGAGCCATTACTAAAATTTTTGTTCTCTATTAATGAATATAAATCTTCATATAACACAAATAAATAAGTCCAAAACTAATATGTTATGTGTACTGAAATATGTACAAAAAATTATCAAAGCAAAATTGAGATTTTAAAGCTCTCGTTATAAATTTAAAAAATGAATTTTAGAAAATCTAAATAATAATAAATGATTGAATACAGAAGTTGATTTAAAAATTCGTTGTTTTAAAGAAATCGAAATGATAATTTCATTAAAAGTTGACACTCAGAATGTCATTTTTACTTTAAATACAAAACACGATAAAAACTAAATTATAATAAATTTAAATGAATCATACAGAAATTTTAAAAACATACTTACCAAAAACTCTCAATCTTGAAATTTCATTAATCTTTCACATTTTGGTCGACTTCCACTACTCACGAATTTTATGTGTAGTTATAATAAAAGATATGCAACTTTATGTGTCGCGCGAAAGGTAAATGTGTACAATTTGGTGTAGACGGATTTAAATTGAACACACAGTGATAAAAAAAAAAAGAGCTTTTCAGCACATTTACTGAAAAGAGAAGCCGAAAAGGACTGGTTCAAAATAGAGCACAAAAAAGAGAGAGAAACACCGGGGAATACAAATATTTATCATGCAGAGTGGGATATATATATAACATTAATAATTATCACATAGCATGCAGCACATATATAAAACATAATGTTAAATGCATTTGAAACATAATAGTTATTCACCGTGTCCTATAAAAAGTAACAATTTGATTAATAAATACAACAAATGCTACATATTATTCACACAAAATGGAACATTAGAAAATTTTTTATTGTAAATAATTATAACAGTAAGTAAAAGCATTATTATACATGTTAAAAAACTCAAGTTAAATGAATATATATACTAATTAATAGCTACAAATTACTTTTTTAATACTGGACATTTTTAAATGGTAACTTAGAATAATGTTATAAATTAAAATTTTGTTACATATTACAGTTTATAAGCATATAGTTAAAATATTTTTAAATATTTTAAGAGCACATTTGATGTACAGTAACCAGCATTAGTTTATATATTAAGCAGCAATAGTTAAATCGTAGTATAAGAAAACTTTAGTCATAAAGTTTTAATAAAAGCAAAAAGAATAATTTTGTTATTATATGCAAAGAAGCAAAATGCATATTTTATACAGGTACTTGTACAAATTACAAGTCTCTTCATTAAACAAATTTGTAATTAATACAAAAATTACTTTTCTTTTTGCTTTCATATTTTTACAATTTTTAAAAATTATGAGTAAGCTTTTAGCTGATAAGCATATAAAAATTAGCATGGATATTAAAGCTGTTGTTATCCCACTCTGGGTATCATAGTTAGATTTAATTATTTTTAAATATTTTTTTCCGTTTCGGACTTAACAGATTTTTTTATTAAACTTTATTAAATATTTCCTTTCTGAATTAGAAATATATTAAGATAAAATTACAGACTGAATTTTTTATTAATACGTCAAGGTGTAGATATTTTTTAAATTAAAAATAATTTATTTGAATAATTAATAAAGGAAATTTCAGAATAAGTTTTTACTGACAGGACACCTATAAACTTTTGTTACAAGCAATGCTTCGTACAAATTACAAATGTGTGTTTTTCTTCATAAAATTACTAGTGCTTCTAAATTATAATCTAACAGCATTGCGACTTTTTAAAACTAGAGAAAACGACACAATAGACATTATAAAAGTATATACTTCAACATAATCCAAGTGTTTCCAATAGTAAGCTGAAAGAGATGATCAAATTTATGAGTATGGTGTAACAGAATCAAAGACATACCTAGAACCTGGATGGTCTCAGAAGTCTGAGCTGTAGGTAGATCAGGTCTTGCAGATTCTTTAGCCTTTACTTCCAGAGGACGTTCGAAAGTCACATCACCAAGTCCTAGGTCAGGAGTCACTTGACTTACCTAGGTAGAAGTTGTATACATATATAATGCAACTCACTTATTGAAATATAGCTATCATATCAGTGTCAGATGTTCACATAAATCAGAATTAAAAGTGAAAATATGAATTAGTAATGCAAATAGTCAAAAAAAGAAAGAAATACTGCAAGGAAAACAAGAAAAAAATGTCGAGGAGTATTTTCAACATGAAGAAAATAATTGTATATTAAAAGAAATGAAATTTAAGGACATTTTCAATTTAAGGTATCCGACTACGTTCGGAACCGGGATTTTGCAAAAGCGTATAAATGGATAATATTTATGATATTTAGTGTCACTTAGATTAGAAAATGTATATAAAATATTGTTTTAAGAATAGTATTACAATAAAAAATTATTTAAGTACAATATTTTGACAAAAAAAGGAACATAGAATGACCCATTTTCAAAATGTTCTCCTTTTGTGAAAAATGCTTCTATTAGAATAATATTTTGCCTGTATATACCTCAGACCTCTGTACAGAGGCTCAACTAGAATTTTTGAAACATATAACGTAAAAGTGGGTTTATCCATGTTTTACGACACCAGAGGGGAGAAATTTTAAGAAAAAAACGCTGATAATTATTTCAAATGGTCGTAACTCTGAAAATAATGTGAATTTTTCAAAAATCATAGTTGAGCCTCTGTACAGAGTTCTGAGCTATATCCAGGCAAAACATTATTATAATAGAAGCATTTTTCACAAAAGAAGAACATTTTGGAAAAAAGGTTTTCCTAAGTTAATTTTTTGCTGAAATATTGTATTTAAATAAATTTTTTTTTTAAAAATGTCCTTAAAACAATTTTATTTATGTATTCTAATCTAAGTGACACTAAATATCATGAAAATTATCCATTTATGCGCCTTTTTAAAATCACGGTTCCGAACGTAGTCAGATACCTTAAAGCATACAAGTAATTTTAAACATAGATTATTTTAAACTAGAAATTCTAAACATACATTACTGTAAGCGTCTCTCCTTAAATTTATTTACTCATAAAATTCGTTAATTTTGTTTGAAGAAATGATTTGTTTCAAAATACACCTCACATTTTTGTAATGCACCAAAAATCCCTTCAAGAGTATTTTTTCGTCTTTTCTTAAATTTTTCTAGCCATCTATTGTAACCTAGAAATTGGTCGTATTCCAATGCCTTCGCAAGTTGAAGAGCTTTCTCTATTACGAAAGGTCTAGCGATCGGAACATTTTTATATCGCATTGTGTGTATCCACGTCAAAACCGCCTTTATCGACATCTTCGTAGACACATGTTCTTTCGCGTTTGAACAGGAATTCGATGAATTATAATTTTTTGTAACTTATCTCGATTTTTTATAATAGTTGATAATCTGTTTGGAGGAATACTAAATTTTGAAGCAATATCTTTTATACGTTAAAGATAGGGGGAAGGGGGAATTGAATCACAAGAAAAAAAGTTCGTTATATAGAAAATACACTTCGTATTTTGGGAGGTTATTTTACGAAGAAAATCGTGAAATGTTCTTATTTCCAGGAAAACGCTATATAGAAAAATTCGCAATATAGAAGTTCGTAATATGAAGGTTCAACTGTAATTCTTTCAACACACAGTAATAAAAGAACAAAAAAATGCGTTTTTCTCAACCGAGCTGGAAGGAATCAATAACTTCTTTTCACAGAACTTTGCTTATTAATTTTAAGCGTAGTTATAACAAATATGGACTGAAGAAGAGATATATTATGGAGATTTAAGTGTTTTAACAGTTCTTTTGAAATGAAATTACCAACTTTTCACAGGAATTAATTTGAACCAACGGGTTTCCAAGGCCATAAAAAGGTTATTGATTTATGAATGAATTGTTTAGTTACGTAGAACTCGGAAAGAACACAAGGTTGTTGCCGACAAACCTCGTAATTTTGAACCTCGGTCTAATGACGAGGACTAAATTTGAGCTGGCACAACATTCTCTAAGCATTTATGCCATGTCAACGTATAAGGACTTTGAGAGTGGACAGATTTAAGGCTCAACGGCCCATCAACACGGTAGGTCTACAATGGTGCCAAAAACTCGAACTCACGAATTGACAGAAGTAACGCCGGATTTCGTAATTTTCAGCCACCATGGTTTCTCATGAAATTCATGTAAAGTTGATTATTTCAGCTGCATTACAATGTACTTTATCGCGAATACAAAAACAAAACCATATAAGTTACATCTTTCATATATAAACCAAGACACGCGCAGAATGTATTCTGAGAGTTTTTTTTTTAACTGTAACATTTTTACTGAGAAATAATACAGCAATAAAATTAGCTGCCATGAACATAAAGATATTCCCATAAAACTTTTTGTGAGCTTATTTCAATATTATTTTACAGTGAATCAAGGAAATTCATAAGATTATTGCAATTATGTCAGTCATTTTTCAAGGAAGAATGATAATGCAACCGACAAGGGAAATAACGATTACATAGGATTGAAAGTTAGAAAAAAAAGAGTGAATTGATCTTATGTGTTGACTTATGATCATTGACCTCAACTTTGTACTTGATAAGGGGATGTCGGTTGGTGCCCCACTCTGGTCCAGAAGAAAATCAGAATAAAACATTAATGTGTGCTCTTATAAGATTTTATTTCAGTTTCTGCCAAAGGAATACTTATCTATCTGTTTAGTTCAATGTGAGTGTTAGTCTGTGTTACTAAAATGCGCAAGTTTATTAAATTGAATTATAAGTTTTTTCATATATCACTTTAAGGAGCATATCCAATGTCAAAAGTATGTTTACTTTTTCACTGGACATTTTAATTGGAGTCACAAGAGGAACAAGATTCAAGGACAATAAAATTAGTACCTGTACAGATACTTTTTCAACAACACCAAGAGCAGCTGTCAATGAAGAGGGTTGCTCTAAAGGCTTCATATCCGATAGAGAACTATGCGCCAGTGTTTCGTACACCTGCATGGCTATTTCAGATGGGAGAATGACATCCACCTTCTTCGCACCAGGAATGGTATCTGCCGTCAGAGCTGCCACGGTATTAGCACTCAGTATTTCTAATACCTGCGTTGCCAGTTCGGATGGTAGACTGACTTGCGCTGTAGCCGTTTTAGGACTTTCTTCGGCCAATTCTTGTAATGACCCTGGAACATAGAAGAAAAGTTTGGTATGTATGTAAGGTTAATTTTAAATCTTTTTGTTTGATTTAGTAACACACACTTTCTTCCCTTCTATTGACTTTATTTCTACCAGCAAATTCAAATTCATTTCTGAAGTTGGCTTCAACAACGAAATTTAGGAAAACCTTGTAGTTTTATGTAAAGTATTTTTTTAGATATAGCGGAAAGGACAAATGGAATCTAATTGCAAACATAAATTTTGGTGTTTTGAGGCTTTAAAAAACCATACCTTGGGTAGTCACTTCCACCACTTGCATCGCAACATCAGAAGGAACCGTAAATGCAAGTTCTTGTGTACCCGGTAGCTCCCCCGGTTTGAAATCTTTGAAGGAACTGTGAGGCGTGACCATAGAAACCTCGGCAGCGATGTCCGGTGATATTTCTACAGCCGCCTGTCTTGAACCGGGGCGCTCGGACAGTGGCAAGTCCCCTATGGAACTGCTTGCCAACACTTCGAATACCTGTAAAAAAAGAATTGAGAAATCCGATACAAACTTTATATTTTAAACCATAATTCTATTTTCGAACAGAATTTTAATATACAGTAACAGAGAAAGAACAAAACAGGAAAATTAATTACGCTTTTTAAGAAAAATGGCTTTTTTTTATTTTAAATAAGGCTATGATGATTCAAAATTATTACGTTTCAGTTACAAGATGTATATTTAAATTTCTGATGATAGCTGTTTAAATATAACAAAATCACAGACAAAGAAATTAATATTCTTTTGGTTTCAGCAATGCACAAATTTTGAATAACTTAATAATAATAATAGTACAAAAATACTCGAGAAAGAATGATGCACTTTAGAACCGTAAATGAACTATTACTTTTAATTTATCATCGTAACTAAGTTGTTCTTTAAAACATTAGATCCCAAACACATAAAAGAGATCACGTACTTGGGTTGCCAACTCAGCAGGAATTGAAAAGTCAGCAGTCTTTGCTCCAGGTATTTCATCGGGCTTCATGTCGCTGAACGAACTATTTTCCAATACTTCCAGAACTTGCATTGCCAAATCAAACGGAATGGATACATCAGCCACTTCTGTTGGTAGATCTCCTTTCTCCAGTTCTTTAAGGGAGTCTGATGAGAAAAATTGAGAAGTGTTAAGTCTTATAGAAGTTCATACAACGAAGGAAATATTTCGCTATGTATATATGTATGGAATAATTCCCTGTAGTATCCTTTTTATTAACTTTTTGTACTAATATTTAAATTCTTTGGTTTAAATACAACACTGTAATTTTAATCG
>BMAV01015170.1:82716-97771 GCA_019973955.1 Trichonephila inaurata madagascariensis
TTTGAGGATTTTTAAGGCGGGAATGATCTGCCCCATTCTGTATATTTCTAGACAAAGCATTTTCGTATCCGTTCCTACGGAACGCAAAGCAAAGGCTCTTTAACACGGGGTGTATAGCTCAGTGGTAGAGCATTCGACTGCAGATCGGGAGGTCTCCGGTTCAAACCCGGGTGTCCCCTTCTTCAGGGAAGTGAAGAGAAAATTTTTCTGAGAATTTCGATGGCGGGAGTGATTTGTCCCGTTCTGTATATTCTGTATGCATTGTAAAAATTTACCCTCATCCTATTTCTCTAACGCCCCAAAAGAAGTATAACTTCAAATATCTAGATGCCTCACACAAAATGTCCCATTTCTTTTCAAAGTTACTTGTATAAATCAGGTTATTTTTCAATCAATTTAGGCCTCAGACTTACTTTCAATCGTCAAGGTAGCCGTCGTAGTGGCCGTTCCAGCCTCATTCTGGGCTTTGCACGTATAAGCCCCTGTGTCGTCGGCGAATGCCTCACAGATGAGCAGAACGGACTTGTTGTTCTCGCTAATAATCTGAAAGTCCCTGGAGGACTTGATGGGTCGTTTTTTGAAAGTCCATGTGAAGGTAGCGTCTGGACATGCCAACACCTCTACTTCCATCCTGACCGGTTCTCCCTCCGGAACCAGTTGAGAGATGAGAGGTTTCACAAATATGGGTGGAATTGGTTCTGGTTTGGGGGATTCGACTTCACCTAAGGAATTAAAGTTTCGTATTCAGAACATTTAATTGAAAGCGTTATAATTCATGAGTTAAAAGTATTGATATAACTATATTGGCAAGTTTCTACAGCCAATATAGATTTTTCGCCATTTAATTCAATTAAAAAAGGACATGTGTTTAAAGTTGAAATTAATATATTTAGTCAAAACTTATTTCCAATCAATGGACGAGCACAATGTGGACATATAATAAAAAAACTAAAGTTTTCGAGATTTAGCATTATTTGAAGTTTCACTAAAATGTTCCAGTTCATATCTGAACTTTATGGAGTATTAATTAGTGTGTAACATATATAGTGTACAACACACACTCCTCTCTCTTTTCCCTCCCTTCTACCTATCTATATATCTATTTCATTCTCAATTAGTCTCTTATTGAATTAATTCCCTGGTGTTTTTTCCATCTAATATTCAATTTTTACATTTTTTTTATGGCTATCATGTTTTTTTGTAGCTTTAATTATAAATCTTTTAAAATTTTTATAATTTTTTTTTCTTGATGTACGAAACCGTTTAGATTGGCGGGAAATATTCCAACTTTCACGTATCAAAATGCTGAATCAGTCTTTTTAAAATCTTCACAACATTTAAAAAAATGTTTTGATCTTCAGGCTTTGGAATGTAGATTAATATCTTTACACGATATTTGCTATAGAAAACTATTCACTATAGTATTTTAATATTAATCATTTACTATAATGTTTATAACCTTATAGTATCTTTTAAATTCTTGGACAGTTTTCTTTCATCCCAATTGTAAAGGCAAATGTAAGGTCAAGTTGGCTGGACTTAAAACTTTATTTAACCCTACAGTGTTAGTTCCTAAGGCTAAATGTTTACTATTACACTATTGTGGCCCTGTTATTTTCACTCATGCAGTTATATTTTTATTTATTGATTAGCTTTATCAGATTTACGACAATTTAGTATATGATAAATATACATATACCGTAAAAAATCAGGGGTATAACGCGCACCTATACTGTCAAGCTGCAATTTTTAATTTGTAGGTATATTCGCCTTATAACGCGCACCCCCTTTTTTTCGAAGAAGCCTGAAATTTTCGGGCACAATGCTCTTATGTTGTGAATCCATTTATTCGAGGTACTATTTCAAGTTTCAGAAAAAAATAGCATAATTTTAGAACTACAACCCTTTAAGTTCATAAGTAATGTTATTTCTTTTAAATAAACAATATTTTGGTATATATATAAAAAAAAATTTCTATACCCATCTTTTTTTTTTAATTTTATTTTTAAAACTATCATTTTTATACTTGGCGTATAACGCGCACCCGTAAATTTCAATCCAATTTTTTGTGTTAAAAGGTCGCGTTATACGCCAGATTTCACGGTATAACTTTCACTTTATGAGCTCTAGTACATGTAGCAGCTAGTTGTTATGTTAGACATTTCTCTAAACGTATAAATACTTTAAATCCACTTAAAAAAAATGCAGCTTATTTGTGAAGTTGTATTTCAAGACACAAGGTTAGAAAGATACTATACATTATTCTTCTACACACACACACAAAAGGCAAATAAATAAGATTTCTAAACCCATGAATACTTACATATGACGTTGAGCGTGGCTGTTGTTGTGGCCTGACCGGCTTTATTGGTAGCCTTTACACTGTATATGCCAGCATCATCAGGGAAAACTTCAGTAATGAAGAGGGAAGATTTTCCGCCCTCAGTCGTCACTTTGAAATCTCTAGATGGCTTCAGTTCTTGATTATTATGGAACCTTTAAAGGAACAGAATTCTCATGATTTAAGAAATTTAACGAGAAAGTAATCATCCGTTAACTGTCATTTCTAAAAGGAAAATAAATAAAACAACTTTTGTTTCAGATATATTGCAGGGCATACAGAAGAAAGTAAAGCCTGTTATAACGGGGAGAGTTACTAAAGTTTCAAAACAATGCGATTGAAGTTTTCCGGGATACAAGTTATGGTTAGTTGGAAAACCAATTTATTTTAATATTTTGGAGTTTGAATTTCAAGTATTTTCTTTCTTTATTTATTTTTAAGCGAAGGGGAAGGGGGGATACGTTTGAAAAGTCAAAGGTTAAGTTACACTTCAAATTTACCACCATCGGAAAGAAACTGTGGGGTTTTAAAACATGTGGCGAAATTGTTCGTGGTAGTGCTAACAGAATGGTTAAAAAAATCTTAGGCAGTCTATTTAATTTTACAATAAAATGTTTTGTTCAACTCCGAAAAAATAATATAGTCATTATTAAATTTATATACATAAACTGATAATCTTTAATAATTAATTCAATACGTTTTTTGCAATCGCTTAGCTATATATATGTTTTTCTTCTATTATACTAACGAGAACCAAACGTAATGAATGGATTTCCTGTGCGGTACCTTTCATATTACGACAATTATTTTAAAAGGTTTAACATCAGCTGGTTTATAGGAGAATCAGAAGACATCCTCCCACAAACATTTTAAGGGTAAGGTCAAGACTTGAGACCCAACGGGGTGGAACTCCAAAGATCTTGGAGGGGCCGGTACCAGATTTTTTGTGTTCACAGATGTAATTTCCATTTCCGCAAGGATCAATAGTAAGTATAACCAATCGAAGAAGAATATTATGTTGTGTGATTTTTGTAGAGGCGTCACTAAATCCATTTCCCACAAAAACTTCAGAGAGAAAAGATACATAAATATTTCAGA
This sequence comes from Trichonephila inaurata madagascariensis, assembly GCA_019973955.1. NCBI lineage: Eukaryota > Metazoa > Arthropoda > Arachnida > Araneae > Nephilidae > Trichonephila > Trichonephila inaurata. The sequence continues at coordinate 86,156 of BMAV01015170.1, forward strand.
TGTTCACGAGAACAGATATGTCCAGGCAATGAACATAGTTACATATATCCACGGACATTTAATTAATCAGTGTTACTAGCACCATTTTCAACAATAATTTGAATTACAAAAACAAGAACCGGTATGTTGCACCTGAAATGTTATTTTTATTTTAAATATCAAAGCAGAGTTATAAACCAGGTATAAACAGCATTATACTATCCATTCAGTTAACCCACCTGCGCAATCTGAACAATATAATATATTTTTCTATGATATTCCTCAGAATTGAAGTATTTTGAAGGTAAAAAATGTGAAAGTGAATTGAATGTATAAAAAGACTACTTACCACTGAAGCGTTGGAATGGGAGTTCCGGTAGCTTCAACAACCATTTCCAGAGGTTCACCCTCGGGGGCACTGACAGGCAGCAAAGGTTTTACAAATTTTGGAGGCTTGTATAAATCCGATTTCTCAATCACCACTATATCCTCTAAAAAAAATTGTAAGATAGTTAAAATGAGTTAAGTAATAAAACAAATCTCCCTTTCATACATACAGCTGCTGTTACAAAAAGTGATACATCTATCGCTGCAAAGATGTTTTCATATGAAAAACGAAATATTTATATATTTTTTTTACTATAATCGTTTTATATATTATCTTCTAATATTATTGACAGTAATTTCTAGTATTAGGGATTTTATTTCCAATATTTCAAAATATTTCTCATCATTTTTATTAATTTGTTTTTAAAAAGCCATTAGCGTCCTCTTTCAGAAATTAAAGTCCTCAGATGATTGAAATATGTAAATTTCAACAACCAATAAAGTATTACAGAAGTATTGTGTTAATAACTTAAGGAATTTATCAACAAGAATTTCAAAAATACTAATAACCCACTATTTAAAGAATCAATATTTGTACAGCTTAAAATTTTAAATTAATAATCATCTCAATATTCAAATGGAGTAAATTACATACAGAAGTCCTTAATCCTTAAATTTTTAATTTCAATTACATAATATACATAACATTGCGTTATGAGATGTATAACATATTTTCTAATAGAAAGCATTGGATTTGTATTATTTGGGGATGGGAATAGAAAGAGAATTTGAGTGGTAACTTTTTCAGTTAATTATATATTAATGTTATATGTTCCAAATCTTTTATATTTTAAGTGCACAACATAAAAGCTATATTGCAGCTACATTAAGAATCCAAATTCAATTCTCTAACTTGGTTCATAACAAGTAATATAAAAAAAAATTTTAAGTCAATTTCTACTTAGATCACAACAAAGAAAATTTTATTTTAGGTACTTTTTATTAAATAGTTACAATTAATATAAATATGTATATACATATGAAAGAATCATAACATTAAGTGGTAATTAATTTTTATTAAATATCATTAAAGTATCGTATTGTCATCCAAAACAAACGTGTATATAAAATTTTCGTTCAACTGAGTGCTTTAAAACGTGAGGAAAAATTCTTTTAAAGTTTTGACCCAAGTCGCTAAAAATGAAACCAACGTGGCTGTATCTATAATTCTTTAAACAATTCATTTCAGTCAATTAATTTTAATTAATTATAATTAAATTATCGTATTTTTAAGCAAAATAATAGTGTATAGAAAATTTTAGCTCAAACGAGCGCTTTAAAATGTGAAAAAAAAACCTTTTCATGTTTTGACACATGTCGCCAAAATGGTCGCTAAGTCATCAGAAATGATGCCAACATGGCTGTATTTGTAATTCTTTGAATAACTAGTTTTAATCAATTAATTTGTATTAATTATAATTAAATTACTGTATGGTCATCCAAAATATAATCATGTATATAAAATTTAAGCTCAATTGAGCGCTTTAAAATGTATTTTATTAACGATTGAAAATTCCACGAAGATATATAATTAAATATATAGAGAGTGTGAGCTAATTGTGTAGGAATTGAAAAATGTGTGTGAAAGGGAGATATAAAATTTATCCGGCACTCGCTGTCTCGATTCAACTACTTTAAGGACGAGTTCGTACAATACGTCAGCTTCCTGCATCGTGACGGCAACCCAAAAGAGCACAAGCTGTTACACCAATTACGCAATTTAAACACGATATCTACGTCGTCCTTCCTGGATTATTGAAAAATTTACACATTAAATTACACACGGACCCAGTTTTAGTGATGGTAAGGATAAATTCATCAACAACATTTAAAGGATTTTTAAGAATGAATTCATGAAATGAAATAACATACCCGTGACTGTTAAAGGCGCGGTGGTCGCATCCTTGCCGTACTTGTTGTTGGCAGTGCAAGTAAAAGTGCCTTGATCGTCAGGAAACACTTCCGGAATGGTTAGGGTAGCTTCTCCAGTTTGGACATCGTAGGTGGGCTTGAAGTCCCTGGTGGGTCGCAACTCCCTTCCCTCTCTGTACCATTTGATTTCGGGCACGGGAGAGCCAGTGACGACGCATTTTAATACAAGCTTGGTTCCTTCGACAGCACTGACGGGCAGAAGGGGTTCGGTGACCTGGGGTGGTTTTCCACTCTCTGAAAAATAAAGTTATTTCCTTTTTTATTTAAAAAAAATCTTTGATTGTAACACAAAAGGCAAAACGAGATTTTTTTTTCTTTATAAAAATTGCCTTTTAAAGGAAAAAAGCAGCTCTGAGATGGCATGTTTAGTTCCAATCAGATATTTATTTCACGGTGTTAGCATCTTATCTATGTTTTTTTTTAATCAATCTAATTTGCTCTTGAAAAAATGTTTCACTTTTCGGAAGAAAAAAAAAACATTTAATAAAAGTCAACCCTCTTATGTGAAGTTACTGAGGAGGAAACGAATTCGGAAGGACAAAGCCGAGAACAATTACGAAAAGCAAGGAGCTACTTCCAGGAGAGCGATAGAAAGGATTGGGCTGTGCATTGTAAACGTAGAAAAATTTTAAGTAAATTTGAAAGCGATAAGGATTTACTGAAAAGAATGTTTACTTCTCTCGCTTTGAATACAGTATGCTAAAATTTTTTTACCTTCTATAGACAAACCTAAATTTATTTCGAAACTTTAAATTGATTAATTTTGTTACTTTCAATTAAACTGATCTTTATCTGCCACCTAGAGTTGGTTTTATTTGATGATTGATAAACACTTCGCAATCTAAAGCAGTGCAAGGGCTATTATCGATGGAGATCATAATTTTGAGCCTCGATCCCGTGACAAGAACGACACATGATCAAGTATCTCATTCTCCAAACCTCCAGACCACTTGAGGACTTTGAAACACAATTTAGTTGACGAGCATTAGCCCTTCTACACGGCGAGTTTTCAGTGGCACTAGGACTTGAACTCAGATTCTCCGGCCACAGGTTCATGATCATGACCACTCGGTGGGCTGCGGTAGCCCAGTGGTCAAGGTATCGGATCATGAAAGGCATGTCAGGAGTTCGAGCCCAGTACCACGAAAGACCCACCGTTTAGAACAGCGATGCACGTTAAATCTGTCGAGAGCTGAAACGCCCTCCCGTTGGTGTGGTGTGGTAATTAGGAGAGGGAGTGCCAGCTCAGGTATCGTCCACGCCGCATGAACATTGTTCAAAATTACGTGGTCCGTCACCAAAAGCCCTCGTGTAGCCGAACAGTGCGACGTTAATATTCACTCATTCACTACGACCACTCGGCTACCGCGGTAGTTACCCAAACTAGTGTTTGTTAAATGTAAAGATGAAATCTAGATCGAAGTAATATATTTTGAATACATTATTTTAAACATTTTTTACAGATAAGTACCTTTTCGTTTCTAAATTGTAACCTAACAGTAACTTGTTTAAAGCCCTTCACTTTTAAATTCAAATACTAAGGATTGACTCTAATTCATAAATTAAAAATTTTACCAGTGAAATTCATTATAAACTTGCATAATTTTATTTTTCATTGTAAAGAAATAGATAGTACTTTATACCTTTATTTTGAATATACACTAAATAACCTTAACCTTGATAATTGACCCTGAAAAAAATTAATTTTTGTTATTTTTTAATCCTTAGTTAATTTTCCAAACATAATTTCAGATTACTTTTATATTTGTGTACTGATAATTACGCATGATCTTACTTTAATATAAATTACATTATAAAAGATAAGTTGTACACGAAATATTGTAACATCTTTATGATTTACATATTTTGATGCCAGAATTCTTTTTCTAATTTTTACAAAACTCAATATAACAGAAAGGTATATCATGCCTCCTTTTCTTTCAGCACTTTTTGGCAATTATATCCGAATCAACTCCATCGGAAAATGCGATAATCTTTCTAATGTTTCTAGCTCTTCTTTCGTGCTAATTTTTCAGTTATTTCAAAACAGTTAAAAGTGACAGTAAATTTAATTTTACCAATTTAATACATGTTAAATTAATATGAATATACTGAAGGGGTGGGTTAAAAAAGTATCTGTTCAACATGAAACTGATTCAAGGAATTTTGCAAGAAGAGAAATTTGATAGAAACAAAAACCTTCTTAATGCATGTATTTTTTCACAAGAGAAAAACAAAAGATTTCATTTTTTTTTTTCATTTTATATTCTGAAATTTAATTTTATAGTGAGTTTTTTTTTTGAAGCAGCTGTATAAGTCGTCACCTATTGCCAGGCTAATGCTGCGGAAAACACTTCACCAGAATTTACAAGTTCATCAAAAACAAAAATAAAGCTTACAGAAGAAAGTCTTAGGGTGATATCAAGTTCGATTTAAAGTGTTCAACAAAAGGGGAAAGTCCTGTTAAATTGATGAGATTTTTTTCCACCTCTTTATCATAGAACAAAGGCCCCAGTTTGACACTGTGACGTTAATTGTAACTGAAGCTTCGCGTATTCTAGAGTTATTTAAAGAACGATAGGGGTTTGAATGGGGGAAAAAAACATACAGAGAAAACTACGATTATTCATGGATTATAGATCACTCTAATAGCCAATGAAAACCATGAAGAAATTTCTGGCATTAGTGCTGTCTTCGCGATGAAGTTTGCATTCTGGGTCATCAAACATCGCATGCTTCCGATTTTGAAGTCTAGAAACTTGGTAGAATAACTTCAGATATATAGAAACAGTTAACAGAAAAGGTATCTCTTATATTACTCGTATCAGTGGCGTAACCCCCTGCAAGAAATTAAGGTTTTGGACCCCAAGCCGGATTTTACAAAAGTTACGTATTTGGTGTCAGTCAGGCTTTGGGCTCCCTGGAATTATGCCTCTCCCCACGGTGCTGGAGGTGAACGCTACTCCACTGACTCATATTGTCTATTTGATTTTAAAAGAAATAACATTTTCAAAAAATAGTCATTTAACTTCTATATTGAAAAATCTTTTCCTGCTCTTGCGATTTTTAATCAAAGAAAGATGTTTTGATGAGTGTTAAAGTTCAAATATTTTTCCTTGAAGCTTATCTTTTAATGGAAAATTCTAAGCCAACATAAAAATTCTGTAGTATTAACATATTTAAACCCATACTAGTGATTTACCGCCAAATAAATGCATATTAGAGATTAACACTTTGACGCATAACATCTGGGTGATGTCATTAATTTCTCGTGCCATTGTAGACTTCAACATTTCCGAAACATTATGAATTATCTCCTTCGGAACTGTTTCTGAAGAGAATTATGCGTCATTTTTTCCCCAATTCTCCGGGTTCTTCCCCCCCCCCCCCACTTCTCAACGGTTCCCTGAAATCCGCTCTCTCGTGGATAAAAAAAATGCGCAATCAAATTTCATTTCATTAGTCAGTCAAAGGGATAGTCAAAAAATATTTTACGAGATACGGCAACTTGCTTAGTACCATCCTAAGAACAACTGCTAAAATTTGTTGAAATTCGCCAAAAGTTGCCAATGACTGGGGCTAATACGTAACTACTCATTTTACTGTAATCTTCAAAGAGAGATGAAAAAAACTTTTAATCAGGCCGATTCGATTTATGAAGCTCTTACAGAGTTTACAAATTTCAATAGAATACTAAGTATCACTTGAAGATTTAAAAATGCATCAACTGTTGTAAGATTATCACTTTAAATGTAAAGGAAAAAATTAAAAATATTTATACTGAAGAAAAATTACCTCGCGGACACACTCTCATAACGATTAAGTTCTAAAGTCTTTGGTATATCTCGACATCTATTATTCAACTGAATTTTCTTAATTAGTCTTGGGTGAGGAACATTTCAAGTTCTTGCCGTTGAGCGAAGAGTTCTCTGAGTAATAATGATAATAAACTATTCTTTGGTAAAGATTTCCGCAACGAGAAGAAGGATTTGTGCAAAGTATAGACCGGAAAACTGGAACAGAAATACGAATGACTAATTTTTCTTGTAGGCAACCTCACCTAAAAACAGATACATGATCCAAACGGAAGGAATTTCAGAAAGACAACTTAGCCTTGAAGAGACACTTTGGAGACGTTACAGGGTAGTGACATAACTCACTGAGTAACTAAAAGTCTACAAGAGTCTTAAATTAAATTTAAAAAAAAAAGGACTCGTAAGACTTGAGCTTGTATTAGATAAATCTTAACGACGATTGAGGAAGCATAGCAAAAAGGTTTAAAATATTTAACTAACACTTTTTCATAAATTCTTCCCGCGCTTTTCTCGTGTGTTGTATTCTAATTCGATATAAATTCAATTAAAGTTTTAAAAAATTAGTCTTAAAAACTTTAAAAGAAAAAAAAATGTGCAAAGTCTTTGAAGAAAGGTAGCTAAAACTGAGCATTTCTTTGTTTTTTATTTCTTCAATTTTTCGAAGGATTATCCCGAATTACAGGTAAAATCGGAAGAAATTCTAACATTTGGGAAGGATGAGAATATATTAAGAAAAAAAGTATTTTTAATTAATGAAAAAAAAAAGACCTCTCTCTCTCTTTGGTTTTCTTATAAAAAATAATACTCTATCTTAAATAATGCATATGTGCGCAAGAAAATGAACTGATGAACTTAAAACTGTTAAATAACAGAAGATAAATGTTCAACCATGGACACACACAATATCTACATAAAAAATTGCTCTGTTAACACTAATGAATTATGAATAAGAGCTTGTTTTAACAAGCTTCTTTCTTTTAAGGCTGTTTCGCCATATGTACGAGAGCGTGAACTTGACGCGTAGCACATTTTCGGACAGAAAAAATATCTCAATTTTTATAAAAAATTTTGACATTGTAACTCCTGCATTTATTTATAATATAGTGTTTTTAAAATTTCAAAATATTCCATAAATAAATAGTTTTTCTTTTTAACATGTGAAGGGATAGCTCATTTAGCATTCCGATATTGGGAAAAAAAATGCAAAACACATTTTATAATAGAAAAAAATGTGTCATCTCGGATAAAAATAAGAAGTATGATAAAGTAAGTGATTCTCTACAGGATAGTGTAGCTAGAATATAATATTAATGTTTGTGTGAGTACTTTTATAACTGAAAAATTATTCCGAATTCGGCCCTTATTCTTTAACATTAGCCGAAGATAGCCTTAAATGTAAAGAAAATTCTCCTATTTACTAAGTGTTCCGCAATTCAAAAATGAATATGTTTATTGTAACCAAAGTAATTTAAATTCGATCACTTTTTCACTCAAGAAAATATTCTAAGTTCTTAAAGCAAAAAAAAAAAAAAAAATTCCATAGAAAATTTTATTTTTGGTTGTATTGCTTAGTCGTTTTAATAATTTCATAGAATAATGAAAATGGTTCAAACTATAAAATAAATTTAGGAAAGAAATTTCTTAGAGAAAAAAAACATTTTAACTTTAACTGTGCAGAAAATTTTATAGCTTAAAGGTATGAGCACATTTGTAGATTTCACAGAGAGAGGAAGGTAACTAATTTTCTCAAACTGATATCACTTAAATTCCGGGGTGCTTTGACCAAACCAAAAGCAAAACAAAACAAAAATTTCTGAAGCCAACCTTGACGAGAAATTTGGAGGCGTGAAGATGGATGAGGTAACGACTAAGGTAACATCGCCCTGTTATAAACCCCTATGCACAAGAAAAAGAATCTTTTTAGTAAAATAAATCACTCAATTACTGCAAAAACTGAGTCACACTAAGAGAGGGATATGAGGCTAGAAGTTAAAGATAGTTCTCGAATCTCACGACTATTTTTATCGTTACGGGGCTGCATCTAACGGGGATGACGTGATTCAGCGCAGACGATTTTTATTTTTGGATCTCTCCAGAAATGGTCACGAAAACCGCTCGTTTTCGCCAGTGAAGGGAAGGAGAACACACGCGCAGAACTAGAAAATTTTTCCGCTTTGTGAGTAGTCCAATCGTAATCTTTTGGAACTGTTCCTATCTGCGAATAACCCAGCCGCGCGACGTTCGAAATCACATTTGGGACATCACTGCATCGGTCGACAAGGAAGCGGTAGTTGCTCGTGAAATGGTCCACAAACGATTATATCCCTGAACTTATTGCTTGTAAACAGTCCAGTCGTGAAAAGAACTTATTGGATAATGCTTGGGAGTGATAATTTGTGTGTGTGTGCGTTTATCTGTGGACAATGCATTTTGGATTATTTAATAGATGGAACTGATTATAGAGTCAAAGTATATGAGACTTTTAAAAAGATGTAGTAAATCCAGGAATTAACAGTGGAAGTATTTTATTATACTTCTCCTTTATGCAGGAGCATACAGCAAACAGTAGGTGGAGTTGATTCTTTCTTCATTTTATTGTTTTTACTTAGAAACGAGAATGAGAACTCTTTGGCGCAATTTAGTGAACTTTTTGATTTATTGTGCTATTGTGTCAAATTCATTGTGCAACAATTGCAAACATTGATTAATTTATTCTTCACAAATGCTATGATTATCAATTTTTAAAGCGCCATTTTCATCAAAGAACAATAAGAAAATCGTCACAATCAATAGGCGAACACTTTAATATTTCCTGGTTTTCTTTTGGAAAGAAACTGTGATGTATTTTATTGCCAATGGATTATGTATTCTAAATTCAAAAATAAATATTTCACGAGGATAATTTAACATAAAAAAACTGTGAATGCTTAGTGCTGAAAAGGTGCTTTTCAACAACTGGTAAAAGTGCTTATGAAATGGATATTACTCACAATTATTATCACAAGACTGCAATATGTTTAGATCACGGCTGCTCGTTTCGTCTGCGAGATCATTCCAAAATGGAACCTGTATAAAAAATAGTACAAGAAGCAAAACTCACGAACAAACATACCTTGAACTGTAATAGTGGCTGATGTGACGGCTTGTCCAGCAGGATTCTCCGCTTTACAAGTATATACAGAAGACGACAACAGTCCTTGTGGAATCTCTAGCGTGCTAGTCTTGTCCTTAGTGATGATCTTGTACAGCCTGGAGGACTGGATTGGAATATTATCTTTATACCAGGTGAGTTTTGGAGTTGGTTGACCCGTTACTTTACACTCTAGTACGACCTTTTCCTTCTCTTTGACCGTTTGTGGCTTAGGTTGCTTAGTGAATTTAGGTGGTGTTGGTTTCTCTTCGATTGGTTTCTGCTTTGGNTTTTTTGCCCCTTTTTCTTTCGAAGGCACCACTTCTTGTAACGGTATTTTTTCTGAAATAAGTGGAAGGGTATTGGTTATTAAATGGAATATGCATTTTATCTCTGTAACATTTATTCCAAATTGAAATAAGGATCATATATCGGTTTTATGTCATATTAAAAAGTTAAGATTCTATTAAAATATGTATTATTATCTTCCTTATTTTAATATTTTTCATTTCCCTTTAATTGTTGCAAATATGTAAATTTTAAGACACGTATATTTTTTTTCAAATGAAAGTATTTTTGCAAGAGATATTACTCATATAATTCGTTTCTGTATAGTTAAATTTTGGAATTCTATTCTAAAAATTACAGACTTAAAACAAATGTTGAACAAGCATTCACATGGGAAACTTCCAGGTGTGTTCAAAAATTTAAAACTGATTGTAAAAATTCTCATAAATTAAAAGAGTTAAAAGTGATTCAAATATCAACAGTGAAGTCAAAGTTGAAAAACCGATCTCTGATTTATGATTTTAAGTTCAGGAATTCGAAAATGCTAATTTTCCCAAAGCCTATTAAAATTGTTAGGTACTGGTGGAAAAATTCGAAGAGCACATTTTGGCGGGAAAATGTTATTTTGCTCTAAATCTCCTTTTTCTCACTTCTTATAATATCTGCATGTAATTTCTCATATAAATATTCCAATTAACTTTATAAACACACATTCTATATTTCATGAAATTCCACATGTATTTATTAATTTTGTGTTTTATTTGTATTCGCTTTATTGTTACATTTTAATTCTATATATTAGGTATTCAAAATTGTTTATTTAAAACTTTTATATATACAATTATGGTTCAGTTTCAAATTCTATCCTGATGAACATTTTTGCAAAGAAAGATTTTTAAAGACACGTATGTAAAATTACCACAGCGAGGGGCAACGCACTGTATTTTAAAATTAACATCAGCTATGTGATGAAGACATGCTTTACGCTTTATTTTTAAAGAAAGGACGGAAGGTAAATTAGATGGTAATAAATCATTTTTGTTTTAGTATAAGATGAATTTTATTTTAGAATTAAGATTGCTTAATGGAGCTGCTCTATGTAAAAAAGAACTCGTCGGAATTAGAGTAAACTTTTAAAAAAAAAGACCTCTTTACACAGTGAAGTAGACTATCTTTTTAAAGTCTAAGAGTTCCGTGACAAAATAATTTGCTTCCCTTGCCAGTGATGAAAACAGGTAATGAAAGTAGGACAGGTGTGTGTGTACCTACATAGCACGTGCCGTGGCTTCCGCTGTAGAAATTACAGGTATTTTGGGAGTTGGCCTGTCATCAAAACGACAACATCTATTTTCACGGTTTAATTGAGAATCCTAATGATGTAATTGTTCTTTTTCGCAACCGTGGTTATGGATCGTCGTAGCACAGCAAAAACACAAAGTGTTGATCCAGTTTTTGAACCGATTTTTTCGAATTCTAGGACGCTTTAACCTGTACATTGCACTCAAAATGAAAAAAAGCTTTTACCTAGCACGGCATGATTTTACACATGCCTTAAGCCGCATTCATACCTAGGCAGTCAGCGTCGAGCGTCTAGCCAATCAGAGACTTCATCTCGTCCTAGATAAAGTCTCTTTCAAATTTAAATATTTTTAAGGGGTGAATCTATCAGGCAAAAGGTAGAAAGTAAAATAAACACCAATTCTATCGGGGTTTCAAAAATATGTTGAAACTTTTGAAGTGAAAAGATATCTGAAGTAAAATATTTTCCTCCCAACTGTGATAAATAAATTCACGTCTTGCAATAAGTAGAAATACTTATTTAACTTTATAGATCAAATCCAATTGTATTTTGCTTATGGAATTTCAAAAGACCACAGCCTTACTAAAATAGTAATAAAAGGTTAAAAATAAACGTTGAACTCAAAAGGATCTCTATATTATTCAGGTAGTAAAGAATATATTTGGAAAATTTCTGCGAATGTTTATCGCTACCTTTTTAAACTCTTCGTTTCTAATAGAGCAGTTCCATTTATTTACATAATTCTAAAGAATATAAAAATGCAAGTAATTTGCGAATCCTTTCTG
>BMAV01015170.1:102961-115826 GCA_019973955.1 Trichonephila inaurata madagascariensis
TTTTTTAAAAAAAAGTTATTTAAAATATTGTTTGGAACTTTTAATCGTTTTGAAATAACTCTTGAAATTATTTAAGAGTTATTTCAAAATATGGTGTTTAAATTGAATAAATAATATAATTTTATAAATTTAAATTAAATTATATTTCTTTAATAAAATTATATTAAAATATCATTTTTAATACTGGAATCAAAATGTTTCGAAATATGAAAGGGAAGTAAAAAAAAAACAATTATTCAAAGTATCACCTGAAATTTTTAGTCATTTTGAAATAAAATATCGTTTGGAACTTAAATATTTATCATGGAATCTTTCGTAACATAAAGGAACAATTTTTTAATCATGCAGTTAATTTACACACTGAAGACAAATCTGGCTGCATAATACTGTTGCAAATTTTTCTTTTGATGTGTATGATACACAAGTAAAAGTTCAACAAACAAATTAAACAGAAATTATTTGCTTAAACTTACCATCCAAATTCAAAATAAACAATTAGAAATGAACTGCTATGTAGAATTTCGGTTAGTATCATTATTTAGATAAGAAAAATTTAATTCGATTTAAAATAATTATTACTGATTATCTCATTGAGAAATAATCGAAAAATGATAAAAAAAATAGTTAAAACTTGAAACAATCGGTTACATTTTGTTTTGACATATTTCAAAAATGTAATAAATGTGACCTTTGTTTCTTTCTAAGCTATTAAACATTCTTTATGGAATTAATATGTTTTTCTGTTGTTTTATTACTATTTTTTTAGCAATCTTACTTTCTCTCTGAACCATTTATACTAGATTAATTATTAAAATGCAGTACTTTAATGAAAAAATATAATGCATGACAACTAGAGATTATCTTTAATGCTTATAGATTTTATTGGTAATTGATATGAATTAAAGGCAAAAAACTTTCAAATAAGTCAATAAATACTTATACTATTTTTAACTTTTTAAATTTCATTCATCAAATGTTTAAAAATAAATGGAAAAGCACCATCTGAAATAGATTTTAAAAATGCAAGAGAATAATTAACATCTTTTTTTTTTTGAAACTATAATACTTATATAAAATTTTACATATTTATAAAAATAATGAATACCTACACTATCTGTTTTTTACTATATTTTAAAAACAGTTTCTTTGCTAAAGATACAAAAACTATAAGAATTGTAGAATTAAAAAATACATTTAGAAATCTCTCTAAGTAATAAAGCAACAGTGGCGTAATGTACACCCCCGCAACTACCGCAACGCACGGGGGGGAGGGGGCATGATTCTAGGAAGCCCAAAGCCTGACTGAAGCCAAGTTCGTAGACTTTGTTAGATCCGGCTTGGAGCCCAAAACCTGACTTTGCGAGGGGGCCACTGTCAAGCTCAGTTTTATATCATCGTCTTAAGATAAAGTTACTAAGCTTGTTATCAAATCTTACGATTAGCGTATGTGAAAAAATATTACTCAGACAATTGATATTTTAAGAATGCATTTATAGTTATTCTAATAAACGAATAAAACTTTCTATTTACAATCTTACAATTAGTACGTGTGGGAAAATCATTCAAAACATGTTTAAATTTTATTAATGAGTTTTTAAAATAATTTAATATATTTATTTCAATACTTAAGGATTTCTCGATATTTTGCAGACATTAAAAGCCAAAATGAGCTACTGGCAAATTAATTACCTGGAAGTCATGACTGGCCTTGACCACTGTCCCTTCTCTGTACCAGGTGATTTTAGGTGTGGGAGTGCCAGTCACTGTTGTCACAAAACGAGCTGGTGAACCTTCTGGCACTGTCAGATCGGCCAGGGGACTTAAAGCTGGAGGTACTTCAGTCACTTCTGGAACTGCAAAAATATACGCCAATAAATAAATAAAATTTATATTTTGGAATTATTTACAGAAGAAAATTTTAATAAAATCCTTTTATCACAAAAAAATCATAATTCTTTTATTGATTATTTTGTTGTTGGACAAATGGGTACTTACGTATTATACCGTTAGACTAATAAGTCAAATGAAAAGATGTAGCCAAATGCCGCGATATGAAGTGGAAAACTGTTCTCACCCATCTACAAACACAAGTACATCTTGCAGCATTTGGCAAAGTTTTTTGAACTGGCAATTTTTTTAATTTGGTGAAATTAGGGAAGATACAATACGTAAGTAACGACAAATCTTATTGAAAATTTAAAACAAAAGCGTGAAAGAAAAAAAAGATTTGATTTTATGATTTCTTTCAGAACAAATCTTTCTTTTTGAGATCAGAAGCTCTTTTTTTTTGTTGTTTACCCTAATAAAGATTGATTGTATTTGAGCTTAATACTTTTGTTCCTGAATTAAAAAGAAAAAGCGCCAAAAATCACACTCACCAACAACACGCAAGTTAGCGCTTGTGGAAGCTGTTCCAGCAGAGTTGGTGGCCACGCATTTGTACGTTCCTTCGTCTTCAGGGAAAGCTTCAGAAATGCGGAGGGTGTAGACGTCATTTTCAACCGACATTCGGAAGTAACGGGATTGTTTCACCATGATCTCTCCTCTGAACCATTTCACTTGAGGTGCTAAAAGAGAAGAATGATGAACAAAAATTAATACTTCGAGTTTTTAAGCTTAACAATCCTCATGTTTTCTATTTCAATATGATTCATTTTTATATCGAAAAAAATTAGCTATAGAGTGACTGAAAGTTGTTTTAACGCCACCCTATGAACCAAAACGACGGCTATTGGCAACGGATTGCACAATTTCGAACCTCGGCCAAGTGACGAGGACGACACCTGAGCGCCCCCCTCTCCAAACTATCATACAAAGGCCAATTCGAGGACTTCAACAGACATAACGTACATTGGCCCACTCTGCACGTTGGATCTTAAATGGCACCAGAACTTGAACCCGCGACACACCGGTCATGAGTTCCTGACCATAACCACTAGGCTACCACAGCCAAAAGTTATAAAAGAGAATTTTTTAGTGCTAAAGTATTATACTGCTGACCAATTTTTTCAAATAAAAAGACTTCGCCAAATGCCACGATATGTGGCCAAATGTTGAAAACAATAACGATGACAGCATTTGGTGACGTCTTTTTGTTTGACGAAATTGGTTCACTGTATAAATACGTAAGTACTTATTTCTTTTTTTAAAATAAGTAGGTATTAAGATCTGGAAAATATTAGCATACGAAGAAAAAGTAAACGAAAAGGTCCTTATGTTCTTAAAATAAAAACTCTACAACATTGCGACTTAATGGGGGTTATAAATGTGGCACAGTTTAGCTAAAATTGACTCATTTTTTGAGCTATTAAATCTAACACTCATTCAGGCGTTTGATAAATGAAACGTTATGCAATTTAGTTTATTATTATTTTTTCAAAGTATTTTATCCAAAAAAGAAATTTTGAAGAAGGATAACTTGGGGATGATTTCGAATAAAAATAAAATGTATACAAATTGATATTTAAGCGTTATATGATCCATATTTTAAATATCTCAAAGCATTTTATCATAAAAAAAATTCAATTTTTCAAGAACTTGTTAATTTTTTAAATAAAAATAAAGTACCTGGTGATCCAGAGAATCTGCACTTGAACACAGCTGGTTGGCTTTCCTTAACTGTAGCATCCTTCAATGGCTCAACGCATTCAGGAGCTTTCACGTGTTTCTCAGTCTTTTTAGGTGTGGCAGATTTAGCCTTAGCCGATGGAGCAGCTGCAAATATTAAAAACAAATTCAGAATTTTCCCCCTTAACTATTTTTTTATATTTTGCTGTATGGGAGATTTCTTTATTAACACCTTTTAATAAAAAACTTGCGATGGGGCTTTACCGCGTTTTCACACTAATCTTCTTGGGGAATCTTTGGGGAGCATTGAGTTATTTTACAGTCAAGCCTCTCAAGAAGAAACCGTGATATTCAGATTAGTTAGTAGATATATAGTGAAGGTTTTGTAATCGCGATAGAAGAAGGAGGAAGGGAGCTGAAATGCTGAACACCTGGAGCTGCTGGTAAGACATTAAACTTAGAATCGTACTTATAGAACGGGCTTTAGCGAGTTAAAGAATTTAAGACAGATAAAGATTCTTAGAATAACTTTTCATAGAGATAAGTGGTTTTGGATTCCAGGCGCTTATTTACATATAATTTAGGAAAACGTTATACGACTCCTGATTGCCTTCCTATAATAAGACTTGTGTTGATCAATATATTTGAATAATAATAAATTGGATTTATTATGGCGAACTTGGGTGATCAATCATTGCCTTCTACAAATCTAGGTCGCGTGGATGAAGAGATGTTACCCCCATGCAGGGAGTGGGGGTTATCACACAAGCTTTTCACTATTAAATAAGAAATTGTTGTTTTAACTCGATAAAATAAATTAAATTAATAAAAACAACTTTTCTTGTTCTCTATAAAATTAATACTATTTCTTGGAGTGTGCAGAACTAAGCGAGACGTATTGAAATTCTATAACAATGCTTCCCAGAATAAAGCTTTCACATATTCTATGAAACAAAATTCTTTAAATGCTGCATGGATTACCTTGGACTTGTACGCTGGCTTGGCACCTAGCTTCACCAGCCTTGTTAATTGCGACACATTCGTAAGAGCCACCGTCTTCTGAAGTAGCCTCCAGAATCATCAAAGTGTACTTGTCCTCTTCTTCCAGGGTTTTGTGAGTGATATCTTGGACAATCTTCTTACCATTCTGCAAAAATGCAAATACGAATTTGAATTTAAAATGCAATGCATTTTCTTCAATTTATTATAAAGATCTTTTCAGAAAGTACTTTCTAATTTGCAAATAATTCTCCGTGTTTAAAATCTTAGAAATAGAATTAATTTTTTTCTCAGAAAGGGTAAATTTGCTTTAAAAATATGAACGTATTTTTGAATTAAAAGTAGTTTGTGAATTAAAAATTAGATTTGTCAGGGTTTTGAATAGAATTAAATTTAATTAACATATTTTAAAATCGCGAGTTATAGTAAATTCATTATAATTATACTGTAGTCATATGCTTAAGCGAAATCAACATTAAAAGTAATAACTAGAGGTAATATAAGTTATTCACTTGGGAATGTACACAAAAAAAACTACTGATTTTCAAACTAGCATTCTTTTAAGCATATTTAAAGGTGTGAGAATATTAGCATTATCTAATACTTTACATTTAAAGCACTGATTGTTTTATTCAATAATTATGCAAATAAAAATTCAGCATTTGTTGTTACATTTAATTAATTTAAAAAAATGCTTTTAAAAATTATTATTTCATCAAACTAATTTAAATTATCAAGCTGAATTAAGTTTAAAATAATTTATTTGATAAAAAAAATTAGAAATTCTTCGCATTGTTTAAGACGTTAATAAAATTTCAAAAAGAATCATTATAAAATAATGTACAAATAACTTTTTAATCCATTTTATAATGGATTAAAAAAGTTGTTTGTCAAGATAAATATCTATAATTCATATTACAGATATTTATCTTGATAATTAATATATATGTTTATACCTTGAGCCAGTACACATCTAGTGGCTTAGAACCAGCAATAACTGCATCTAATCGAACAAGTTGTCCTACTTTGGCGGTAGTATCTTGGATTGTCCTGACAAAGCTGGGTGGAATAGTTCCTCGTATTTCCTCTTTGCGTTCTAGAAAAAGGTACAGAAGGGTAAATTGACTAAATTATAATCATAAAAAGAAAGAAATACTTAAAAAAATAATTTTAAAACAAAAATTTCTAATTTCAAGTTTTTATCTGACAATGAGTTAAAATTTTTTGAATTGAGCTGAGCTATAATTTCAAGAGAGTAGCTTTTAATGTCCTCACAATAACTTTAAGGCTGTTTTCGCCATATGTACAAGAGCGTGACCTTAGCGCGGAGCACATTTTTAGACAGAAAAAATGCTTCAAATTTTATGAAAATTTGTGACATTGTAACTTATGCATTTGTTTATAGTATGGCGTTTTCAAAATTTCAGAATATTTCATAAATAATCAGTTTTTCCATTTAACATGTAAAGGGATAGCTCATTTAGCATTATAGTATAGGAGAAAAAATGCGAAACGCATTTTATAAAAGAAAAAATGTGTCAACTCGTATAAAAATCATTAGTATGATAAAATAAGCGATTCTCTTTTGGATAGTGAAGCCAGTATATAATATTAATGTTTGAGTACTTTTATATATGAAAAGATATTCATCATTTGAGTCCTATTCTTAATGTTCTCAGCCTTAACAAAATGTGCAATTTTGAAGTTAGATATATCATTTTACCTTCAACTACTAAATTGGCTGAACTCTTTGCACTTCCTCCCCTGTTTTCAGCTTTAACACTGAACACACCACTGTCTTCCAAATACACTTCTCTGATGACTAAAATAGAAGTTGTATCTGTTGTGTTGATCTGTAAAAAGAAAAATATATAATTAGTTAATTGTAAATTAAATTTTTTCCCCTTACTTTACATTAGTGGCGTAATGTATACCTCCGCAACCCTTGCATCACGGAGAGGGAAGAGGAAGGATTATAGGAGGCTCAAAGTAGGGATGGTGATCTGAGATCAATTAATCGAAAAATCGATTTCTCGGGCCAAAAAAAAATAAACGATTTTTTAAATTGATATGTAGCCCTGAATCAATTCAGTGAATCGGTATTTCATCATAGAAAATAGGCATTCGATTTTTTCTGTTTTGGTAAAAACCATAAAATTGGTAAAAACGAAGGATTTAAGGCATATTTAGTAAAAACAAAGGATTTAAACACTATTTATCGCAGGCAGTTGTGCACCTATACTTTAATGGCAAGAACAAAAAAACACTCTGTTTATCATCCCGTTTACTCAATAATCATGATTTGTATGAGTATCGTGGGATCATCTGTTCCTTGTGAACGCCTTTTTTCGATTGCCAGCAACATCGCAAGTGATGAGCGGAACCGCTTGGATCCCAGTAGACTTGATAGACTGTTGTTTTTAGAAGGCTTACTATTAAGCATTGGGAACTATAAACTATATTACCTATTTTCTAAACTTTTTAATGTAACAAATACAATTAGATAATAAATGCCCTCTTTTATACCTGATACTTTGATATGGTAGTAAAAATAATTGCAATTCTCGAATTCCCTGAACTAAAAAATTCCCTGATTTTACTGATAAGAGATCGTTTATTATGGTATCTTTCTTGTTTTTCATAAAATGGACTTACATTTAAATTTTAAATGCAGACTTGAAAAAAAATCGATTTTTTAGAAATCGATCTTTTAGATATCGATTTTTTTGTGAATCGATTCATCAGGTTATGATTCGAATCGAATTAAAAATCGATCTTTTTCGGAAAGAATCGCCATCTCTAGCTCAAAGCCTAATTTTATAGTTTTGCAATCCTTTGTGAGATCCGTCTTGGGGCCCTAAACCTGACTTTACAGGTGGGCCCTCATACTCTCCGCTACGCCACTGCCTTTCATTTGAATTATGCGATAAATGCAGAACTTTTTAAATTTAAATTTATTCCTAAGAACAATTAAAGATTATATTTACTGCTTAAAATTTTATGATACATAATTTTTTTTAAAAAAACGTGGCAATGTGTGAAGTACACAAATACAAAAAAAATATAATCGTAAGAAAAAGAATAATTTGATGCATTCTCAAGATGGCGAAACAAACAATTTTTTTAATGCAATCATTATAAAAAAAATTACTAAATGGAACAAGAACTATACCTGGAAGTCTTGAGAGTCCTTAATGGGGAAGTTCTCTCTGAACCAAGTGATTTGTGGCGCAGGAGAACCAGTAAATGTGCATGAAAATTTACCGGATTCTCCTTCAAATGCACGGCAGGGTTCAATTTTCTTAGTGAACATTGGAGGCTTCGTCTCAGGCTGAAAAAAAAACACAGAATAAGTTATCACATTTTTACCCTACTAAGGACTTTGATCAGCGAAAAATATAATGTATTTCTAAATCTGAAATTAGCGTTTTATAATTAAATTTTTATTATTGATGGTAGATTATAATTTATTAAAGAATAATTATAATTTACAAAATAAACAATGCTCCACATCTAACAAGCTTCATAGGGTTATAAATAGCGCTGTTATATTTACGTATCTTCGTTATTATTTTATCATGTTATATGGATACCACTTCCAGCAAATCCCCATTTACTTGCGGAAGTTAATTTGTGCAAATAAACTGTCAGATTACAACTTCAATAACTCTTTTACGGGAAGCTGTAGAGAAGGGATAGCGGCAGAAACAGGAAAGTATAGGAAATAATAAGAGGAACAGGAAAATGAGTGAGTGAATATTAACGTCAAACTATTCAGCTTCACGAGGGCTTTTGGCGACGGTTTGGTCGAGAGCCGAGAACGACACCTGAACTAGCACCTCCTCTCATAAATTCCACACCAACGGGAGAGCATTTGAGCCTCCACATATTTAATGTGCATCGGCCCCTTCTCCCCGACAAGTCTTCAGTGGCACCAGAACTAGAACCCGAGACATTCCGGCCGCGAGTTCATGACCATAACCACTAGGCTACCGCTGCACAAGAGATTGGAGAGAGTAAAAGACAATGGGAAAGACAAGTAATATACAAAATAAGGCGAAAGGTTATAAGGAATATATAAATGCAGAGGCAAAAAAATATAAAAAAGTAATAAAAGAGATAGAAAGGAATAGCAGAAAATAGGAGAGAGACAACGTAATACAGAGCAGACAGGAGAGAACAAAGATTAATGGAATTCCTATTATAGTTATTTGATGCTGATTGTAATTCGGATTTTCCGCTCTAGTTTTAGATTTAACCATTAAATCTTGACTCAATTTCAGTCGCAGTTTTACTGTGTTAAACTCTACTAATTGTTCCCTTAAGAAGAATATTTATTTTTAAATTCATCTAACCGGAATGCTCGTGAAGAATTTAGTTCTTAATTTCATAAGTGCAGGAGTTTGATTTTCAGAGCCTGGATAAACAGTAGTTAATCAAATCTCTATGGGTTTATACAAAAAAAATACATTAAAATAATTTATGTTGTGATTTTTGAACCTCAGAAACATATGGCGATAAACATGTGGCAAACATATGCATTTATAATAATATTAATATGTATGAATACAATCAAAATTTCTACAGATTTAGAGAATGGGAAACTTAGTTTATTTTTTATTCAGCTCCTACACTGTTAGCTCGCACTGTCTATATATCATTTATTTATTTATATATTTGTATATTTATATTTATTTATCTTGGTGGAATTTTCAATCGTTAATAAAATACATTTTAAAGCGCTGAATTGAGCTGAAATTTTATATACAGAATCATTTTGGATGACAATACAATAATTTAATCATAATTAATAAAAATTAATTGATTAAAACTAATTATTTAAAGAATTACAAATACAGCCACGTTGGCGACTTAGCTACCCTTTTGGCGACTTGTGTCAAAACTTGTGAAAAGGTTTTTTTCTCACGTGTTAAAGCATTCAGTTGGACTGAAATTAAAAGGGCAATACGATACGTAAATGATAATTAAGAAAACTAATTACCACTTAATGTTGTGATTCCGTCCTATGTATATACATATTTATATTAATTGTAACTATTTAATAAAAAGTAGCTAAAATAAAAATTTTCGTTGTTGATCTAAGTAGGAATTGACTTAAAAACAATTTTTTTATATTGCTTGTTTTTTACTTAAGTTATAAATGAATTATTATCTATACATGAAATAACATAAACAGAATAACGAATTTATTTAGCCCTGGAATCAGGATTTTAATGAGAACAATATTATGCAAAATTCATATAAAAGTATAAAATATGTTTAAATATAATTAAACTAATAAGATAAATACACTTACAACTACACCGATGACTTTTCTTTCCTTTGTTACAGCTTTGTGTTCTTGCTCTCGAGTTTCAGTGACAGTTTTATGTCGTGTTATTTCCAAGTCTCCTTTGTGTTCTTTTTGAGTTTGTTTTTGTTTCGAAACGTGCACTTCCTTGCCATAAACAGAGCTTTCTTGCATAGCAGAAGGCAAAGGAGGAACTATTACCTTTTGACTGTCACTGTAAAGTATTAATAACAACATCAAATAAATAACCATGTAACGAATAAAGAATATCAATTTCATTAGATAATTAGACGTATGAGAAAATTAATGAGCTTAATTTTGCTAAAAATCATAAAAATGAAAAAAATTTCATTACGTACATTTCTGCTTGTTCTTCATAAGTCTTGGCCATGTAAAGAACTTGTGATTGTTCTTCAGTACGTTTTTCACCAGTTACGGGATCAACCTAAGCAGCAGAAGGGAGAAAATTTATTTTTAAATTAAGAGTAAGAAAATGCATTAAAATAATTTTTTTACGTATCAGTGTACTTCACAAAAAACTTTTTTTTATTTTATAAATAACAATCATTTTAGTCTATGTAAAAAAAAGAAGACAGTTGAAAAATTTATCCAGGGGAGATAAATGTATACTTACATACATAGCCACACTCTTGTAGCGTTCAACTTGGGGGATAAGTTTTTTGGTATCTTCTTCCCCAAGATGTTTGACTTCTTTTACATGATCTCCTGTTAAATTAAAATAATAATTACCAGGCAAATATTTTCAAGTAATTTATAATCAATATTATGTTGCATTACTTTTCTTATGAAATAAACTTCACTCTCTAGAAGCGTGTGTTTTATATATATTCTAACTTATTTCTACCAAATTAAGTATTTTTTAAAAGAAAAAGATGTTACATTATTTTGACTTATGAATTTGTTGCGCTTAATTGAAATATTTTACCTTGAACATGTGATTTCTATTTTCTTTTAAATAATTTATCAATCGAATTCATCTCAGATTTAAAATTTGTGGCATTTTTTGCGTCAATATTTATTATATTCAGTTGAAATAAATAATTTAGGTACGCTTACGTATTACGTATTACGATTACGTCGCAAACAATTGGCGAAATTATACGAAACGAAGCACTCGGTTGCCAATTCAGCGCGTACGACACATAGGAAATCGGGGTTGCCAACTTGGCGAGTTATTAATAGGGTTGGCGATTGTTGCGATAATACGTAAGCACTATAACTTGTTATACATGAATAATTCTATGCAAAGACAGAATATTCCTTTTATAAATTTAGATATTTCTGTGCTTACGTATTATCGCAACCGTATTGGCGACACTATATGAAACGAAGCACATAGTTGCCAATTCAGCGCGTACGACACATGCGAAATCGGGGGTGCCAACTTTGACGAGTTATCTTGAACGTTGGCACTGTTGCAATAGTATTAAGTACCGATCTTTTTAAGTGGATATTGAACAGATTTTACAGAAAAACTATTCATTGTTTTTTCAATATATTTGTGGGAAGGAAAAGTATTAGGGTTACAGAAAGAAAAAAAAAAGAAAAAGAAATAAAAGTACAAGGAAAAATGTCAAAAATTAATCCTTATCAATACAAAATTCATTGAAAAAAAGTTATTTTTATACATTTTTAAATCCAAATAAAATAATATCTAACACATTGACTTTAATTAAATGTTTTCCAAAATACAAGAAAACGCAAGATTTAATATTTTTTTAAACATAATGAGTTAAATACATAATACATGCCTTCGTCATCCTCTTTCGTCTTCCATACATCAATTTGAGTGCCACCTGGAGTTAATTTCTCTTCAAATACTTTCTCCAACTCACACTCTGTTCTGACTTTCTGGTAGGATTTGATTTCAGCATCATACCAAGCTGTAAAGCAGTTTCGAAAATTGATGAACATTGTAACATTAACAATTCGCCCCGTTATTTTTACTTGCTTTGATACTTTACCATTGAAGATGCTCTTTAAGCACTTAATTCTTAAATTTACATTAGGGATCAATTTCATTAAGCGCGAAAAAATTAAACACAGACAGGAATGAAACAAAGAAACTAAACAAAACTTTAAATACTTACTTTTATGTAATTATTCACTACTTTCAGAAATTTAATGAAAAATGAAAGGCTAATACGTTTTATAAGAATTTAGTATTAGATAAAAATTAAACAACCCTGAATAAATTCAAAATCGCCATCAAGGGAGAAAAAGTCTAAAATAATAAGCCAATTTTTTTTTAAATGTGTACATTAACGAGTAACAAAATAAGAGCGAAAAATTTCGAATTAAACACTCAGATATTTAGTAAAATCAAAAAGAAAATTGTTCTTTTGATATAACTTCTTATTGGTTCATGTGACTTTATTTGAAATTAAATGTTATTAAACTGGCATATGTTGGGATATGTGATTATGAATCAACAAGATTAAAAACAAAATTATATAATTTATGAGAAAAAAGAAATGTAAAATTCATGTTATTGGTATTAAATATATCCCTAAAATAGCTGCTTTCTTCGGTAAAGTTTGAAATTAAATAATAGAAAAATACAAACCAAAAAAATAGTTTACACTATAAAAAATCAAACACGATGTAGATAAACAATTCTTATAATCGTAGTATTGATATAAAATTTTTGTATAATACAAGTTTTGCTCAAAAAAGATGCTAAGGTTTAAAGACAACTACAACTATTTACAATTGTTCTTTTTTTTATTGTAAAATAAAAGTAGTTTTCTGCCATTTATTTTATGTTTTGGTTTTTTTTATTAATAAAATGAATTATATAAGATGTGGGAGAATACAAATACATATAAAGAAAAGTTTTTATTTATCAAACAGAATAAATAACTCCTATTCCAAACAAAAATATCTGATTTTTTAAAAAGCTTCTAATCAAAATACTTTAAAAGAAAAAGATTATAGTTTAGGCATTAAATGAGAAGAATTAATATA
>BMAV01015170.1:124213-169076 GCA_019973955.1 Trichonephila inaurata madagascariensis
GGTGTTAGGTACGCCTCGAAGTGTGCACTTTGACCTTCAACAAGGCTAGTGATTTCTTTGATATGTTGAGTGAATTTGGGTGCATCGCGCACTTTAGAGTCCAATGATATTTGAGATTTGTATAGTGCTTGAGAGCCTTCTAGTTCGGCAATCTTCTCTAAACTTTGAGGTTGCAATGTGTCACGGAAGATTTTACCATGGCCTGCAGAGGTAAAAGCAATATTCATGATTAATTATGAAGAAACTATATCATACACATTTCAGAGACGGAAAGTGATAAATTTCATGTAATAAAACTAACAATAATTCTCGAACTTTGTACTTTTTATTTAGCAATAATTATAAGGATTTTTTTAAAATAGAATTTAAGAGTAATTTATTATTCTTTAATAATATGAGAAACTCTTTCAGTCGATGTATATACTAAAAAAGATTAAATTTATGATACCTTGTGCTAAACAAATATATAAAAAAGTTGTAAATGAAAGAACAAATATACCTGTGCATTCGATGGTACAACGTGTTGTATCAGAGCCGAATTTATTGGTAGCTATGCATACATATTCACCAGAATCTTCAACGTGGACGAATGAAATATCCATGACCACATAACCAAAATCACTCAAAGTCTTGATACGCGAGCCTTTAAAAGAATGAGACACAATTAAAACAAACAATTTTCTGAAGATAATTTTTCTTAATTAAAATATTAAATTCAAGTATCTTCATTTTTTTTTTTTTACTCTTATCACTTTTTACACTTCATCAAAATGTAATAAATGTATAAAATGTTCTTTCGCGCTAAAATAAGCAGCACTTGCACACAAAATTAGCTCATAATTATTGATAAATGATACTTACTGTGCCTCATTGGTACACCATTGTGGAACCATTCAACCCTCATTGCTGGATCGCCAACAGGTATAAGATGGCATTCAAAGTGAGCACTTTCGCCCTCTTTCAGTCCAGTTAAGCTCTTGAGCTGAGTTGTGAATTTTGGTTTCTGTCCATGTATTCTATCAACACACTCAAGTTTTACAGTTATTTCAGCTTTTCCCCACTTATTTGTGGCTCTGCAAGTGTATTCACCACTGTCTTCCATGACGACACCAAGAATTTCAAGCACAACCATACCGAAAGCGTGCACAGTTCTGATGCGATGACCTATTCGAATG
Organism: Trichonephila inaurata madagascariensis; assembly: GCA_019973955.1. NCBI lineage: Eukaryota > Metazoa > Arthropoda > Arachnida > Araneae > Nephilidae > Trichonephila > Trichonephila inaurata. The sequence continues at coordinate 125,389 of BMAV01015170.1, forward strand.
TTTAAAAAAATGTTCGTTAGTGTATATCATAGTAGATTACAATATATATCTAAAAAAGTACTTTTTAATTTTTAGATTTGTGTATCTCTCAGATGTTCTTTACGTAAAAGTAGTCACATTTTATTTTTAGGTAAGGTTTTTATATGAAAGTAAAGCTACTAAAAGATAGATTTATTCATTTTCTAAGCAAAACCAAAATTTTAAAAATGTATAGTACTTTTCTTAAATATTTTGTTATTCATGTAAACCATATAGCACTATACTTCAATAATTTTAGACTTATTCAACATTTAAATGTTCACATTTAGTTTTCATTTTCCCATTTTCACTGATGTTAAAGTTTGAGTTCAATACATAATGTACTTTTTGTCTAAAGTTGCGTTATTATTTGCTTACCAAGGTCATTTAAAGTAAACATGAATTAAATCTTATTGTAGTTAATGCTCTTTCACAGCAAGGAAGTAAATAGCGTACGGTGAATATGCAGCCAATCAGCAGCCTTTGTATGAGAGCACAAAGGCTTCTGATTGGCTATATCTTCACTGCTCGCTGTTTACTTTCCTGATGTAAATGAACTTTTATAGTCAGTTCGCTTGCTCCAAAGAGGAAAAAGTTTTGCTGTATGTTCTGCCATTAAAACTATTAACTTTCCCAAAAAATTTAAAGGTATTTAGTCACAACTTTATTTCTAAGCAAAACAGAATATTTAAATACAATGACTTGTATCTATCTTTGTATTCAGTTTGATAATAACATTTATAGATTTAAAAATATTATTTAAATAGCTCATTTACCAGCTTTGAGAACTTTTCCATTGAAGAACCATTCCACAACCATGGTTTGATCTCCTGCTGGTGCAAGAGTAGCTTCGAAGTGAGCAATGTCTCCTTCGGTCAGATTGGTCAAGTTCTGGAAATGTGAAGTGAACACTGGTGGATGACCCTTTTCCTCAGTGACGGCTTGGTCAGTTGGTCTCAGCAGAGACTCCTCGAGGGTTTGGATGCTCTCCAATCCCTTCTCGCCCTCTGGGTGAAGAGTGCCTTCGTAGATGGATCCCTTAGCTACAATACGAAAGAATTATTTAAGCAGAATCTAAAATGATAATCATAAAAAAAATTATTATAAGGTCCGTTTCAATTTTATCAAATCATTTTATAGGATTTTATTTTGTTTTATCAATTCTGTACCTCCGAAAGAGTTCACGTTTATTTCCCGAGGTTGCCTATGTAAATAGATTAAGAAATGAAAAGAAAACCCATCTTGTATGTTTTGTATATGTTTCCCCCTCAAAAGCAGCCAAGAAAAGATCATAAAAGAAAGTTAGGATCAGTTGATATTATACCGTTAATATTGTATTGCATGCTGTAATATCGAACTCTGTGTGCTTTGGAATTGAGATGAGTCGAATAGGAATTTCGATTTATATTTAGACATAACTTTAATTTAAAAAGACATAAATATATAACGTATATCTTATTCTCACTTATATTCGACTGCCTTTTATCTCCGTCTTGTATAGAGATCTATATCTCAAATTAAAAATTTTGTAAATAAGATAGAACACAAAAATCAATTCCTTTTTGATTTTGATATTTTTCTCTATTATGGTCCTGAGCTCTTTCAAGTTAACCGAAAAAAGTACCGTCGGGCTCCCAGTAATATATCTTTTATTTTGACTTTGACTAGAAGTTCCAAAATAAAGTAATTTTCAAAATTAATGAATATTTTTTTAGTTGATTGAATAATATTGGATAATAATTGGATAGGTAATTTCAAGTTCCCAAGAATAATTAAATACACATCAACATTGCAGGTGTGATAAAAAATTCAAATTAAAAAATCCCATTAAAACCTGTTAAACGGTAAAAAAAGAATACTGCTAGCTATACTTTAAATAAACATTTTTTTTTTTTTACAATTTTTGGATTCCTCGTTGCTGACTTTCCTAGGAAGGTAGACACACACAGAAGATAAAAAATACATGTAAATAAAAAAAAATCCTTTACACGTACCAATGCAATGAATTGTAGTCGATGTGAAAGCTTCACCCATTGCATTATATGCTCGGCATGTGTATACGCCGCTGTCTCTGCCCCACATGTCGGTTGATGCAAGCACAACTTGTCCAAAGTCATTGGTGAGCTGGAATCTAGTTCCTGTACAGATAAATAATAGCAACATGAATACATAACTTTAACAGAAAATATGGTAATTGCGAGTAAGTCCCGACAATGATAACAGTAAACTTAATTCCAGTAAAAATTAACCAGTAATTCTATGCTTCCATTTTTAACGGAATATCGAACCATTTGGCGAAAATGGTTGGAGAGATTTTACACATTTATGGTAAAATTTTCAATGAAATATAACATTTTATTAATATAATATTTCAGAAAACGTTCAATTGATTTAGCAAATAATTCTACATTCTCTTTTTTTATTAAGTTGGAAAAAAAAACTGCTATATATATATATATATTACCGATATGAAGTGGTTTTCCGTTGAAGAACCATTCAATGCAAAGTTTAGGATCTGCAGCAGGTTCGACTCTGCAATCCAATCGAATGCCTTCACTTTCATTGACTGTGTATTTGTCTTGCAAAGGTACAACAAAGTAAGGTTTGGGATATTGCATTTCTTTATCTTCAATATGGGTCTGAAAAAGAACAGGAAATCAAAAAATTTAAAACGTTTGTTATTCTCAATCAAAATGAGTTTTAAAAAGAACAAAAGGAAACAGTTAATCTGCAGTACTAAACAGGGAAATAAATTGTAGTTGATCTTTTGTTGTGACAGAAAGAACACACATATATGTCTTACCTGGTATTTAGAAAGATACATTTCTTCAACTTCCCGGACTTTAGACAGTCCTTCTTGACCCATTGGATGAGTAGTTCGTTCAATGACACGTTCAGTATCTGAAAAAATTATTTCAATTATAATTCAATCATTTTATATTAATATTTTTCTTTGTAACAATTATTCTGCATCTTGAACTTAAGACATATTTACACTATTTTGAAAATTAACTTTTTTTTATTGCACATGCATTAGTATAACTATATTATCTCCTTTTACATTATTTTAAATATAAATAATACTTACCATCAATGATTTTCAATGATCCAGTAGTGACAGCTTGTCCTTTGTTGTTGGTTGCTTTACAAGTGTAAATGCCAGCATCTTCGGCCAAAGTGTGAGAAATGTCCAAAGTGATGTAGCCAAAATCTTTGTTGGTAGTAAAACGAGTAGCTAAAAAAGAATAATAATGTTAATTTTCAAGTTTTCTATCTCATCCAAGTATGATTTACAAACTAATTTAATGTTGACGTGTCTTAAACATAAACAAGCTTACAGCACAGTCATGTAATAATTAGAACATTTGTATGCAAATTATTTGGTTAAAAAGTGTTATTTTTGAAATTCATGAAACCTTAACGTCTTTATTTCAAAATTCTCGTACTGTCCTCAATTAGCACTATTTTTAAAAGGGTGGGAATGAAAGTATAATACTGTAAATTAATGTTTATTATTAATGCTTTTAATATTTGTGTCACTTGACCATTGTTCAAAATTACATGGTCCGTCGCCAAAAGCCCTTATGTAGCTGAACACAGTGCGACGTTAATATTCACTCACTCACTTTTAATATTTGTAGATAAACAATTTCTCCAAATTCCCCTTTCATCAACTGAAAATCAGTTGCCAACTAACAAAGTTTCTAACAGGATACATATTTCCTCAATATCAAGAATATATTTCTATTAAACTCCCTATTATTTATTCTAATAGGCAAATTCCATAACTTCATAAGCATGTTTAGAATCAATATCTTCTTCATCGCATACGGAACTTTAGAATTATTCAAAATATGTGGAGCTAAGTGAAGAACGTTGTAATAGTCAGTTAATTCTTTATAGCATACAATTCTTTCCCAGTAATGTTATGCTAAAATATTTTTGAGATTGATTCACAAAAAAAGATTGATTCAGCTTATTACCTGCAATTAATTTGATTCTTGAATCAATTTTTTGTGGGAAATATCTTTCTTACCTCCTACTGGGAACTATTTAAGGACATCTTACACTTTGCGTTTCTTTTTATATCACATTACATGATATTTATGAAATATAATTTGCAAATATAAAAATCTACGAAAAGAGTTACAAGTTAAAAATATTTTTTATTCAAAAATTAAAAAACTTATGCATATTAATTTGCATGAAATTTCAAAAAACAGGGATCAATACATAGTGGAGCTTTGTAAGCTGTTCAAATGTATCTTGATTTCTCATGTACTTCAATAGAGAATAAGCAACAACGGCAATATGTTTCTGCAAAGTTGGCATATGGTCACCAACTTGAGTCAATTGTACGCCATCTGAAATTGTTTTCTTGCTGCTCAGGAAACTAACAGATCACCATTTGCATTCATGACTTGAAAATACAGAAATTAGTTATGCTAGCAGCACAAATCATATGTGGGAAAGTAGATTCTCATTGACATTTAAAAATTTCTGATATTGGTGGGAAGTATACTTCCCACTGCTTTATAAAGGGGTAGTATAAATTTTGATTCACGTTTGTACTTTACCATACAAAGCAAAATAATAATTTTATTTTTATAATACATACCAGCTGGCAATGGTTTTCCATTGAGCTGGAATTCGATCTTCAAAGTAGGATCTCTGTAAGGTTCTACACGGCACTCGAAATGGGCAGGTTCGCCTTCTTTCAGTTCCAAATTGTTCAAATGGGAAATGAAAATAGGCTTTTCATAAACAATGTCCTTAGGTTCAACACCTGTTGGCTGCATAGATTCCAGCTCTTGAATTCTAGGCAAGCTTTCGGGATGCTGCGATTTGTAGATGATGCTTTCACGGTCTGGAAAATAGGAATTTTGAGGGATAAATATTTAAGAAATGTTTATAAAAATTGACATTTCAATTATTAAGGCATAATAACTTTTCGAGAAAATTATAAATGGGATATTTAGATGATTATTTCTATTTTGTAAAAAATGTATAATTATATACTTCTAAACATTTAAGTACCACATTTTATTAAATTAAGATTAGGTTAATTCTTCACTATTTTACATTTTACTGAATAGAACTCTTTCGCTATTTTACATTTTATTGAATAGAATTCTAAAGAATAATGCAAAACTGTATTAAATTTCTTTGTCGTCATATTCTGTTTATATTAAAAATGGAAAACATTTTCTAAAAAAATACGAAAATTCTGTATTCCGTAAGACTAACTATATTTCTTTTCAACTTTGCAATTTCATATCTAATCAATAACAAGGGCTATTCTGAATAATAACTATTTCAAAATAATATTTAGATTCAAATTATGTCATTGAAAATCACATTTAAGTTTAACATTGCATCTTAACTCTTTTTTTTTTAATAAAAAACATAGCAAAATGAATAAATAATGAAATTTTGCTATCCCCACACCCTTAAATAAATCGACTTAATTAATGAAAAAAGTAAATTAATTGCAGATTTAATTATTTATTTGGTATTCACAACCTAATTTAAATTCAAAACGATTTTTGTTTCCGCAAAGACAATTTTTTTGTTGAATCACTTATGATATGCTAAAAGTACTTTTTTGCATAAAAGAATTGCTTTTTTAATATAAAAAATAAAATTTTGAAATAATGAATGTCATTTAAAGTTACTCATTTTCAAAATTATTTTACTAGTGAAAAATAATTAAATATGAAACACTTCAATAAAAAAAAGGGGAAAAAATAATTACCTTCAACTTTCATGGTGCAAGTAGTGATGGCCTCACCAACTTCGTTGACAGCACGGCAAGTGTAAATGCCAGAATCATCTGGACGTACTGTCACAATATCTAGAGACACTAATCCAAAGTCACATGTTGTACGGATACGAGTACCTAAATAAAACAAAAGCTATAGTGAAATTCTCATATTTCAAGTTATATTATTATATAAAGCTGATAATAGATTTTTGAATTGTATTTCCAAATAAAAATATAACTCTTGCTGTGTTCAAATTCTTTTTAAAAAATGTAAGGTAATAACAAAAAAACAACAACATAATAATATAAATACTAAAAGGATTATTTTTCCGTTCAGCATACAAATAAAAGACAAAATATTATATCGATGCTATGATATTGAAACGCGCTACGTATGTTGTTTTCCTAGCAGCAATGCTTTCCTTGAGGGAAAATTGAGTTTTACAGGCAAACTTCGCTTTCCAAAAATACGAACTTGAAAAATAAGATTATAGCAAGTCTAATGGATGTAACCCAGGGGAGAAAACAACATATGTTACATGTTTCAATATTCAACATTCGAACAAGATGCTCCAAAAGATGAGCAATTAGAAATCGAATAATGCAAAAAAGAAAGGTTCCAACCAATACAAACTAAACTTTTTGTTGGTTTTTAGTACTCATGTGAACAGGGACGTCTTAAGATTTCTTGAGGTCCTGGGCTACTACGCAAAAGTAGGCCTGAGACCCTACACAAATGTAAGCCCCACCCATGACCCTTAAAAGTAGACAATACATAGCTTACTTTGTCAAATACTCGAACAAACAATAACCCGAATTCAAATAAGTGTGCATGATTTACAATCGCACAAACCTAATCGACCGACTAGTTCTTTTTCACTGAATGAGTAATGATGGTGCATGGTGGTAGATCTAGGCCTACCACCACATATGGACGGCCGTCATCACATGTAGCCAGTGAACATAACGTCCCGGCTTTTTGGAGAATACAACCGGAAACAACATTTGATCGTAGAAATTATTCGAATCATGATCTTATTAAGACTGAATCAAGAACGAGATGAGGCCCCATTGTGATTGGTCCGAGTTGGCCCATGCATTAAGACGTTCCTGCTTGTGAAGAGATAAGAGAAGTTAAAAGGAAATTTTTGCTTAATTTATAATCGAGAAATGATTTCTTCATACCGGACACTAAAGTTTTTCCGTTCTTGTACCACTCGATCCTCAATTTTTCATCATTAGCAGGCTCGACTCGGGCTTCAAGGTGAACATATTGTCCTTCAATGAGTTTGTCATGGTTCACCAGATGCTCTGTGAAGAATGGAGCTCTTGGAGGAGCAACTTCGGGCTCTCCTACTGGAGCTGGACCCATTTCCAGTCTCTGCAAAGCGATGTAAGCTTCTGGGTGTTGACTTTCACCCAAAACACCACCTCGAGCTGTTACATAAAAAATTGAAGAAAATAATGTATTATTACCATTGGTCACTTAGACAAGCAATAGAGAAAGTTTTTCATAATCTATTGAAGTTGAGAAAAGGAGAGAGGGGGAATTTGCGAGCTGCTCATGTTGTGATAGTATTTACCTCTAACAACCATCGATGTAGAAGTGACTGCTTCACCAGCCTTGTTGACTGCTTTGCACATATACACACCAGAATCTTCGGCTATAGTTGATGAAATATCCAAGGACACCATGCCAAAGTCATGAATGTCTCGGAAACGGGAAGCTGAAATAAATTTTTTAAATTGTGTTTTTAACTTTGTTTTAAAGAAAAGAAGGTAATTAAAAGTATCACACTTTCATTATATTGCAAGAATAAGATTTTATTTTGAAATGTGGAAGATATTTTCTTACTTGTGAAATAAAAAAGCGAGGGGAAAAAATCTTTTGCTAGGAATTTAAAATATAAAAAATAGAATCCCATGCAATCAGTTCAAAATTTAATTTTAAAAGTTTTTCTATGGTTTTTTTTTTCACCCAATAAAAGTTTAGAACTGCCTAAGAGGGTTTATTTTAAGTTATTGAGAATGCATTCCAAAATTTTTAAGGAATAGACAGATAGATTGCGTGAAAAAATACATTAAATTGCTAAACCTTTTTTATGACTAAGGGAAATATTTTCCCCAGTTTCAAAATAGGTGCAATTATTACTTGTATTTATTCATAAATATCTTAATTGCTGTTTAATTGAGTAACGAATGCAAATTCCTAGACAGTATCTAATATGTAACACTAAACATTTCATACCTGGTTTAAGGGCAACACCATTGACGAACCATTGTATCTTAAGGTCCGGATCACCAATTGGTACAACTCTGCATTCGAAGTGAGCAGGTTGACCTTCAATGACCTCTGCTGGTCCGTAAAGAGGCATGGTAAATACTGGTTTCTCAAATGCTTTCTCTGGCTCTTGGGGCAAGGGAGCTTGTTTATAGTTTTCTAATTCTTGGATCTTTTCATAGCCTTCAGGATGATGGCTTTGAAGCTCAATAAATGCCTTGGCTAGGTATCAAAATAATTATTGAATGAGAATAATGTTTTAAGCAGCATTTAAGAATGCAACAAAAAAAGCAAAAAATATCAGCAATTTAACTTCTTGTATTGTTAATTAAGAAGTCTACCATTGAAAAAAAAAGATAACATGCATTTTGATGCATAAAACAAAATACACATAGAAAATAAATTTGTTGCTGTTGTCTTAGGAGGTTTTTTAACTGGAAAAGATGTGGCGGCAAAAATGAATACTAGTTACAATTCTGCATCCGACAGTCAGAAGTTTATTTTCCAGCACTATTTACAAAGCCTATTTATGCACATTCAATTATTTAATCATGTTTGATGCTTTAATATAGCAGTGAAAATAGTAAAATTAAAAATAAATTACTAAAATACAGAAAGGTTGATCGACAGTTAGAAGCAACAGATTAATCAATAAATTAATTTTTGAAATTTATTCTAGATAAAAACTTATACGAATCTGAAAAAAATGCAGACTTGAAATGAATGAATTTTACGATATAAAAATTTTAAGTTTGAGAAAAATTGTGAGCACGCAGAATCTTGAAAGAAGCACTATCTCCTACAAAAAGTTTCCTTCGATTTATCTACCTATAATTTTCTTGTTGATATTAGAAATCAATTTTTATTTGTATTCATAAATAACAAAGAAGTCAAAGAGAGGAATTTTAAAAATAATTCCACGGCAAGCTCTTTCTCATACAATGATTATTTTTATTCCTTAATAAATTTAAATAATGTCTCGATAAGTGCAGTATATTTTCATCAAATTTTCAAGAAACACTTACTTTGTACTTTGATGGAAGCAGTAGTCACAGCTTCACCAAGTTCATTTCTTGCTCTGCATGTGTAAATGCCAATATCATCTGGACGTACGTATTGGATATCTAGAGCTACGTAACCAAAGTCGTGAGTTGTCTGGACCCTAGAGCCTGTTGAACAAAATAATTTGTTTTAATGTCGATATATTTAAATAATGATGAATTGTGTAGGGGGAAAAAGATGGGTTAATCTATTTTGATTATAAATTATAGAATAGAATTTATAGAATTATTGTCCCACATTTCTCTTAATGTAAACAAAAATAGAAAAAAGATTAATAACTCACTTGGAGGCAATGGTTTCTCATTGAAGAACCATTCAACGACAAGAGTTGGATCGCCAACTGGAATAAGTCTACATTCCATATGAGCACTCTGGCCTTCCACCAATTCCAGATTTTGTAGTGGTGCAGTAAAAACTGGTCTCTGGAATGTTCTTTTCTCCACATATTCCACAGGTTGGCGTCTTGATTCGTCTTCCAAGGCTTGGATTTTAGCGAGACCTTCTGGATGATGAGTATCGGATATGATTCCTGAACGGCCTGTAAACATCAAACAGATAATTAAGTAACGTCTTTAACTAAAACCTTAAACTTATTTTTAAATAATTTCAAATCAATATGTTATTCGCCTCACGATATGACTTTTATGCATACTAAAATGTCCGTTTATGTGCTTTTAACCCTGGTAAATTTAATATATATATTTCCAGTAAAGAGACTAAACTTACTGTTGACACGGACGTTGATACTGCTTGTAGCTTCTCCCAAGTTGTTTGAAGCTTTGACTGTATATTGACCGGCGTCATTAGGATACATGTGACTTATGTCTAAGGCTACATAACCAAAGTCAAGAGTAACATGGAATCTGGAAGCTAAGAAAAGAATAAAGACAGTTACTATTTGTGAAAACTAAAATATTTTACTTAACTTATTGTATTCATTCGCAACTGCAACTTTCTAAGTTGTTTAATACAATATAATGCAATAATGCATCAGATTTTTTTTACAATTTGCTTAAAAAAAGAAAAAATGAAATTTACCAGCTGGAAGGGGTTTTCCATTGTGGAAGAACTCTATCTTCAGTTCTGAATCATGTGCAGGCTCCACGCGACATTCAAAATGTGCACTATCCCCTTCTGTGTATTCTGTAACGCCTTGCAGTTCAGTAATGAAATAAGGTTTGCAAATTGGCTTCTCCTCAACCTCAATGGGCTGGTATTTGGTTCGGCATTCCAGTTCTCGAATTTTCTCCAAGCCTTCTGGATGCTGAGTGTCGTAGTAGATATTTCGGCGAGCTGCATGTAACATTAAAATAACAAATTAATTTTTTTTAAATAGAAAAAATAGAAAGTTCTTTGCTACTGTCTAAATGAATTTACATTTAAAAGAAAAATGTCAGAAAATTCTTTAAGAGACCAGTTTAAAAAGTTAAACTTACCGTCAACTTTAACAGAGCATGTTGTAACAGCTTCACCCAGCTCGTTAACAGCTTTGCACATGTAGGTGCCGCTGTCTTCGCCGTAGCTGTACAAGATATCCAATGCGACGTAACCAAAATCGTGAATAGTTCTGAACCTGTGACCTGGAGAGCAAGAAAAAAAATGATGGTTAGATATCGAATTTTTAAATTATTAAGCTTAATATAAGTAGGTATATATCCGTAAAAATATCATTTGCTCATCATATAACTTGATTGCGTAGATTATTATTCGTTATGTAACTTAGGAAATATATATCTGACTATGAGGCTTTAATTCTATCTTATACAATTTTAGAACTAATTAATTCGGTTGAAAGTTTGGTATGGAAAATTGAAATTCAATTTATGTTTCACCCTGTATTCTTTGTGGTTATATTATTAAAATTGATGTAAAGCCGACACAAGAAAGATAATTTTCAAGTATTGATATTAAATCTGTTTTTTCTTCATGATATGAGAAAAGAATTATATTTCACCTTTATGTTTTCTTTTGTTTTTTAATGAAATTCAGATTTTGCTTATGAATTCACATTCTGAAAGTAATATCCTATTCCTACGATTTTCTATTACGTGTAGTATGTAGATATCTTTTAGACATAAAATATGTTCTAAAAATGATCAACATTTATTTCTCGTAAAATCTGAATTCATTCGAAAGTATAAATTACGGAGTTTTTATTCGCAAAAATAAACACTAATCTACTCGCCATGGCTATCATTTTAAAATCGCTGAAATAAATTATAAGTTAAATATGGAATTGAAAGTTAATTTAAAAGAACGAGGAACAAGAACAAAGAAATATTCTTGCATGAGGAACAGAAAACATATTTGTCCTTCTACTACCGGTATAAGTGAAAACTCACAATCTGATTAAATTCACGAAGATGCGTTTGATAATCCTATTGGCTGGCTACATATGTGATTAAAGCCTCAAATTCCCTACATTTTAGGGGAAAAACAACATTATTTAATTTGAAAATTCTTTAAGACCATACCTGCTTTGATTTCAATGCCGTTGACGTACCACTCCACTCTGAGTTTGGGGTCATTGACTGGCTCCAGTTTGCACTCCAGGTGCACCGGTTGTCCTTCCTTGATGTTTTCTTGACTCTTCAGAGGTGTAATGAAGACAGGACGAGTCACGGGAATGACCGCCTCTTCAGGAGCTGGACGATATTGTTCCTCCAGAGCGCGAATCTTTTGTAAGCCTTCCTCGTGGAGAGTGTCGGTGTAAATAGAGCCTTTGGCTGAAAATGAATGTGACGAAATTAAGGCATGATACAAGATATTTCGTGTAGGAAATAGAGAAGAAAAACTTTAATATCACTAGAAAGAGTACTAAAATAAGGAATAAGAAATATTTTTTCATATGATAGGACATAGAATGAAAGAGAAACAGGACTTACCTTGAACTCTTATTGAGCATGTAGTAATAGCCTCACCAGCTCTGTTCGTTGCTTTGCACATATATGTTCCATTATCTTCAGGAAACACATACAGAATGTCAAGAGCGACGTAACCGAAATCGCAGGTAGTCTTAAAACGATGGGCTACAAAAATGAATAAAGAAATAACGTTTATTATCTTATGGTACTGAAAATCAACTTCATAATTCAGATTCTGCAGGACTTTAAAACGTCATAGAACATGTTAGCTATTAAAAAGCATGATAAATATGATGTAACATAACTTTTTAGTAGACCAGTACTTTACCTTGGTAAATAAGATACATACCTTGCTTAATTGGAACACCATTGTGAAACCATTCCACTTTCATGGTAGGATCATTGACTGGTGTCAGTGTAGCTTCCAAGTGAGCACTTTGTCCTTCTGTTAAATTGTCCAAATTGTAAAGTGGTCTTCCGAAGTTGGGTTTTTCGAATGTTTGCTCAGGTTCTTCAGGTCTGGAGAATCGGCTTTGATCTTCCAGCATTCTAATCTTCTGCAAGCTGTCAGGTTGCTGAGATTCCAGAATCAAACTTTTCTTGGCTGAAAAACCGAAATAAATTATTAATTTGTAAATATATTAATCAATAAAACGTGATATAGTATATTTTTACTTTATACTTCTCCTGGATATAAATAAAAATGTTCTATATTGTTGAAATGAAAAGCAATATATATATATATATTGCATATATTCGAAAAATTTATGAAATCTTACCTGTGACGTTGATTCGAGCCGACGATGAAGCCGTTCCGAGGCTGTTTGTTGCCTTGATGGTGTATTCGCCGGAATCCTCAGCATTCACAGTCAAAATGTCCAAAGCAGCGAAGCCGAAATCAAACATGGTTCTGTACCGTGAGCCTACAATGTAAATCGCAAAATTAATTTTTATGGCATAACATAAAATTTGACATTACTTCAATCATTATTATTTAAAACATACTGAAAAACCTTCAATAAAGGTTTTACAAAATAAAACTACTTCGATTGAACTTTAAAAAAAACATGCTTACCAGATGGCAATGGTTTTCCATTGTAGAACCATTCGACTTTCATGGTTGGATCGGGATATGGCTCAATTCTGCATTCCAGATGACTGCTTTTTCCTTCCACCAGTTGGGTTGGGCCAGACAATGGTGTAACAAAAATTGGACCAGAGGTCACTTTCACATCTTCGAAAGATTGTGTTTGGTGACGGCTAGAGTCTTCAAGGTACTGGATCTTTTTCAAACCTTCTGGATGCTGAGTCTCTAGCAGAAGTGAGTGGCTTCCTGTACGATTGGAAAAGTGTAATGAATAAAAATATAGCCTTGTTACTAAACATTTATGAAAATAATCTTCCCACACTTAATCTATATTTCTTGAAATTATTTTTATTATTATTAACTAATTAAAACGAGTGTATAATTCTTTAAAGTTTACAACGAATTATTGAGTATTTATCGACTCTTTGTAAGTAGTAATAGAGGATAACTAAATATTACATACCTCTGACTGCCAAAGTAGCAGAGCAGACAGCTTGTCCAAGTTCATTTGTGGCTTTACAAGTGTAAGTTCCACTGTCTTCAGGCTTCACATATGCCAAGTCCAACGCCACAAATCCAAAGTCATGAGTCAAAGTTACTCTTGAAGCTGTAAAATTAATACAGATACCATGAAGTTATTTTTGAAAACTAACATCATCATCGCATTAAGAAAATATTAGATTTCAGCAAATATGTTAAAAAAATGTTATATTTTAAAAGGTATTACACACATTTTGAAATATAACGTTATAAAAGTTACTGGAACAATCTTAGTTTTCGAACATGACTTTTTTGAATAGCTAAGATATACTAAGCTGAAGGTATTCAGCAACCTAAAATACGAGAAAATTTTTTGAATATGTGCATTTTTATTTCATCCTTTGGTAATATATATTTTAAAATATTTGCATTCATTTGTTTCCTCTATTTTTGATAGAGCACTAGAAATGTTTATCTACAAATTTTTTTTCCATTCATTATACTGTTTCCCTAATACGATGGCTAGAATAATTTTTAGATTACGTAAGATTTACTTTCGAATAAGTTGTCAGTACTATCATTGGTTTTATTGCAAAAATAAAGCTATTGAAACTTCTGTGTTTTGAATTTGATATATGTTGTATTTTGCTGAAATTATCTCAAAATGCAATTAAAAATATTGAAGAGAATTAACCTCCAAGTCAAAGTTGTCTCTTTAATTTACCTTTAAAAACTTTGATACAAGCGGAATTTTTAATCAACATTTACTAATTTTCATCAAAATTTTTGAAATTTGCACATTAGAAATATGGTTTAAATACAAATGTAGTGCATTAAAAAAATAATAATCACAGTGAAAGCGGGATACCGTAGTCAGCTTCAAAAGTTTATTTTTCAACAAAAATGCGTTGAAAACGGATGGTTTATTCATTTCTCATTTTATTTTTAACTACTAACAAATTTTTAAAACAGTAAGAAATAAATGTCTTTTTCTTTCTAATTTTGAACTAAATGTGTTACGTCAAATACATAAACGCGAAATGCTACATCCTATATTAAAGTTTTATGAGAAATTTACCAGGCATGATGGCAACTCCATTGTGGAACCACTCCACCTTGAGTTTAGTGTCTCCGACTGGAATAAGCCTGCACTCAAAGTGAGCACTCTGGTTCTCCATCAGTTGTAAGTTCCTCATGGCCTGAGTGAAAACAGGGGCCTGGGTGGTGGCTTCCTCAATGTAGGAGGTCCTCTGGTGTCGACTCATATCCTCCAACTGTTGAATTTTCTGAAGACTGTCTGGTTGCTGAGATTCTAAGATAAGGCTGCTTTTACCTAAATTAAGAAAAGAGTAATAATTAATGGTGGTTGTTATTCAGCATTAGTTTTTGCAATAAAAAATTAGGTATTTCTTTTACGGGTTTTCTTTTTAATATTCAATAATATTTTTTAAAAGATTTTTATATAAAAACTAAATTTACTGATATAGTTCTTAATCTTTATAGAATTCTTTTAGTATTTCAAAAGAATATCAAAATCAATTCTGAAAGGAAAAATATAATAAAAAATATATTTTTCGTATGAAGAAGAAAGATGTTTATTAAGAATAGCATTTAATTAAAATTTTTTATTTATATTAATAAAATAATATGTAAATAAGCATTTAAATAAACATAATTAGTCGGTAATTATCTGTAGAGTCATTAAAAAGTATTAATTATATTAAATATTTAATAAAAAGTATTATTAAAATATTTTCGAAAATATACGAACTTAAACGATTTCTATTTTAAAAAAAAATCTGTATATACTTATTTAATTAATTTGAAAGGAAAAAATGTCTTTTAGAGAAAAAGTCTACATACAATATTCACAAGTATATATTTATTTAATTTGGATTTTTAATGCAGGAAAGATATCCAATGTCTATTCAATTGAAGATGGGAGTTCACGTGAATTTTAATTGTTTAAATTTGAAAGCAAAAGGCAGAACAGGATTTTTACTCATTAAAAATTAGTTTGAATGAAACGTTTTCCTTTTTTAAAAAAAAAAATTTATTTTTTTCTATTAATAATTACAACTTGATTGAGTTTATTCATAATAAAATGATTATCTTTGACTGGAGGAGAGGGTGGAGAAAAGTAATATAAAATTTATTCTTACTGAAGCATTTCAGAGTGGCTGATGTGACAGCTTCTCCTAATGTATTGACAGCTTTGCAGGTGTATGTTCCTGAATCTTCTGGATATGCGTACATAATATCCAAAGCGACGAAACCAAAGTTGAAAGTCTGTACAAAACGAGTACCTGGAAAAGTAAGAGTAAAGATAAATTTCTAGATAAATAAATAAAAGTCATAATATACGAAGGGAAAAAACAAATTATTTTAAGGATTTATTTTTGCAAAAAATAATTTGCAAAAATCCTTAAAATAATTTGTAAAAAATAATTATTTAAAATTTTATTAAAAATAATTTAAAATTTCTCTTTGAAATTTATAAAATTTTATTCATTATATTTGATAATCTCATGTTTCCATGGAATTTAATGGTTCTTTTAGGTTTCTTGGAATTTCACTTAAAAAAATATTTTTATTAAAACTCCTTTTTTTAATTATTTTTCATTTTATTCATTCTGCAGCGATAAACAGAAATCTAATACGGAAAAATTTGTCTAATAAATTAAAAGATAGATTGTGTATCACGATTAATTAAAAAGCATCACGCGTTTTTTAAATTTAGGGAAGAAAAATAATTTCCATAGTTCGATTAAACTGAAAAATTAAGATTTGATATTTTATTTTATTATACTTAACGGTTCCATGAAATGTTAACTTCATTTTTAATGTTATTTTTTTTACAAACAAAATTTTAAAAAATTTGATACATGTGTAAAACTTTTTCAACCCTTGTCACCAAACCAGAAAATTGCCACCAGACGATGCGATATTGCACAAAAAATGTGTTCTGTTAATACATTTCGATTGGCGTAAGTTTGGCTGGAATTGCGACTTCATGGTCGACGGGATATTATAAATCTTCCGAAATTTCTGGTTACATCTGACCCCTTTTAGGTATATAATACACACACAACTACTACTACAAATACAATTTCTTATTAAATTTCTTTTCTGAATTCCACCTTAAAAAATTTGAATTTTTACAAAGATAGTTACAAATCCGGATATTATACAAATAAATAGTTGAATTAAACGTTAATATCTCTAGTCAAAAACAGCAAATTATATTATGTACCTTGTTTAACAGGTCTTCCATTGTGGAACCAATCAACTTTAAGTTTGGGATCCCCAACAGGGATAAGACGGCATTCAAAATGAACTCTCTGGCCTTCTTTGATTTCAACGTTTTGAGGCGCTTTTGTGAAGATTGGAGCTTGACTTGTGAGCTCCTCTTGGAAAACATCACGAGTATATCTGGGAAAATAAGAGATAATAATTTCAAATTGCTTTTCAAAAATCCAATAAGCTTTTTGGGATGTTTTTCACCACGTACTTTTCTAATATTCGGTATATTTTATCGAGATTCACTCGAGACTTTTGGTACAAATTTGACATCGGCACGCTACTCGTTTTTGGCGTGATTTTGGAATCGAGCCAAATATATCGTTGACAGCTAATCAAATGTTACCATATTATAATGTATCACCCCCTTGGCAATATGTTGCACCTATTTTGCAGAAAAATCCGTAGAGTACCGATATCAAATTAGCTCCATATTGTTCTGAAAATCTGTCATATTTTTAATATACTTTGCTAATTTAAAATGAATGTTTCAATTCTTGTTAGTTTTCTTCATAAAATGGAAGCCGAAATAATAATACAAGTACAATTAAATAAAATGTTTAATTAAAGTCAACCAAAGCAAATAACTGTTTTTAAAAAGTAAAAAAAAAAAAAAGAAAAAAAGAAAACTTTTTTTTACAAAATACGTTTAAAAAATCCCATACATATATTAAATATTGCACAAATACTTTATACATCACATGCATATTTTTTGAATGTGACTAATGTGTATGAATTGTCTAAAAGCGAATAATGAAATCATAACTGACTTAACAAGTTATAAAACTGCTAAAAGAAAACTGATGCATATAAAAAAAAACTGTAGTAGTAATTTTTTTTTTATGTATAAAACCAGTTATATATTCAAGTATTGCAAATAAAAATTTGGAATATATAAGCACACAAATTTTTTTTATAAAAAATACTAGTTATAATTTTGACATGAATTCAACAGAATAACAACCGTTTATCGAGCAGTAATCCTGCATCGAATCACTAACCATTTCTTGAACATTTCATACTTTATTGTTGATATTAATCATAAAATTTATGTAAGTTCAATTAAAGAGAAGCTTTTCAGTGTAAAATCTCACAGCAGTTGTCATGTTTCTGCACCATTATTAAGACTTATAAGAACTGTGTAACAGTTTGAGTGAAAAAGAGAGAAAAGTAAAAGTTATTCATACATTAGTAAAATTTAATGTAAAATAATAAAAACAATTTCTTTTTTTTTTACGAACCTTGAGTAATCTTCCAACATCTGAATCTTTTGCAGTCCTTCAGGATGCTGCGTTTCAGACACAATTGCTGATTTTCCTACAGAATAAAAAATTTGATGAGTTTCTTACTGTATATATGCGTATCTATTATAATGTACAACAGTTCTTTGATAATTTAAATTAAAATTTAAATAAGGACTTTGAATTTACCTGAACAAGTAAGTGTTGCTTGAATTTCAGCTGAGCCCATCGTGTTTACAGCTCTGCAGGTGTAAGTTGCTGTGTCTTCAGGCACAACTGACAAAATGTTCAGGGCCACATATCCAAAATCATGGAACGGGCGGTAACGATGGCCTAGATATATCAATGTCAGTATTAAAATTTCCAGTTATTTCGGAAGATAAAATAATGTTTGATATTGTTTAGAAGTTAAATTCCCCAGATTTTGATTTTAAATGTTTCACCATGTTTTCCTTTATGTTTATATTATGAACTGATAATATTCTTGATATAAAACCTATGTTAAGATTATAATATTTTATTTAAAAAATTTTGTTTTAAAAGTATATACAATCTATATTGTTACGCTACAATATTATTTAGCAGACTATTTTTTAAATAATTTTTAACATAACAAGGCTCTCTTATTTTCTCAAACTATCAACTTAAAAGACATTTTTAACGAAATATTTTTAAGACGCCATTGAACAAGAAGATAAAACATGGAAAATTGACACCACTTGAATATCAATTAAGCCAAGTACTGAAATATTTTATCAATACCTTAAAAAAACATCACATTTCTTTACACACATAAATGTGAAAAAAAATCAAGAAAGCAAACGCAAATGCACTTACCGACTGGCAATGATTTTCCATTCCTGAACCATTCAACCCTAAGTGCAGAGTCATTGACCGGTTCAAGTCTGCATTCAAAATGTGCAAGTTGACCTTCATTTAGAGTCAAATTGTTCAATTTAGTCAAAAACTTGGGAGCCACTTTAACGGCTTCCTCAATCCAAGTTTCTCTGTGGTGTCGACTTTGATCTTCTAAGTACTGAATTTGTTCAAGTCCTTCTGGATGCTGTGATTCTAAAATGATTTGGCTTCGACCTTGAAAGAGTAATAAGATTAGTTAAACTAGCTGCAAAAGGGTAAAATAGCGCGCTATTTATTATTATACTCCTTAAGAATGACGTCATAATATCTTAGAGGGGGGATCCCCTTTTTTTTCAAAATTAAATAACATACTGCTATGAATTTTATGCAAGAGAGTTTTAACAAATTTAGTGACTAATATAAAATTAAACCTATTTCTACTAAAAAGTTGTATTTATTTATGTTAAACTATAAATACAGAGTTATGTAATGCTCTTTCATTAATGCATTAATAATGTATTGAGAAAGACAGATCATTCTGCTGCTTATAATTATAGAATTTGCAGCAGTATAATAGTTGTGAAATAGTTATATTTTTTTAGTAATTTATAATATTGTAGGAACTAGGAGAAACCGTGATTATCTATTTCAGTGGACAATATATATCTGAAATAATGATTATTAAAGGGTCCGATCTGATGAGTTAATGATGTACATACGTACCAGTGCATTTGACTGTACACGAGGTCACTGCCTGGCCAAGGCTACTAGTTGCCTTGCAAGTGTAGACACCACTGTCTTCTGCGTACACACTTAGTATGTCTAGAGCGACATAGTCGAATTCGAAGGCGGGTCGGAATCGATGTCCTGTTCAAAACAAGAAATTTTATGAGAGAAATGCTATAAAGAATACACTCTAGAAAAATACGATTAATATAAAAATCTTAACAAAACTATTTTAACTTCTCCCTGACGCCAATAAACGATTACGAAACTCCTATTTGAATTTTAAATTCATTTTCTACTAGTACAGTGGCGCACACAAGGGGGGTGTCCTAGGGATCCGGACCCCCCATAGCCCTTGATTTTTTTTTCGATTGGTTATAATCCTATGTATATATTACGTAAAATTTAATTATGTATTTGTTTTTGACAATTAATTTTATTAATTAATGCTAATTATTTATTCAATAATTAATTTTATATTGTTTTTGTTCCCGAAAATTGACAAAATCAAAAGAATATGGTGGGCGGTGTATTGGAACATGATACCCAAATGGTGGACTCTCGACCTTGGACCCCCTCCTTGAAAAGTTTTTGTGTGCGCTACTGTACTAGTACATATATAAATATAAGGAACGAAAAAGTTTCCTCAGCATATGATAACTTACGGGACAATAATTTTTGAGAGGGGGGAACACAAAAACCTTACAGAATAACAAATTTGTAACAGATGAATAACGGGCTTGGGTCTCGTACTTCCAAAGATCATGACGTAGCGGGGTTGATGCATGAAAGATAGGACTCAATTGATGTTCCTAAGTACTCATGCTGGAATGTCATGGTTGGGGAGGGCAGTATGTCTGCTAAGCTGTCCTAGTCACTAACTGTTGCTCCAATTTGCGAGTTTTGTCACTTATAGTCCTCACAATGCATTTTTTTTTTTTTTGGTCTGACATAAAGGGTCTTCGTACTATTTTAATAGTGACATTAATATACCAATAAGTTAATAGCAATTGGGCATCTATATGTAGCTTTGGTAGCCGACATAATACAATCATAAGCTTTGTGATCGAGGATATTTAAGCAAAATCACATATACAAGGCCTGATTCTGCTAAAATACAGTAGTGTAGAATAATAGACTTCTATGCATTAACGACGAGTTTTGTCACGAACATCTTCTTGTTACCAAAAATGCGACATGAATTAAAACTTTTCAAAGTTGTGTAATTTTAGAGTTTTTTTTAGGACAAATTTTGAGAGATAGTTTCTAATTATTCTATAAAAGATTTAAATATTATATAATTTTTAAAAAATTTTTTTCTCTAAAAATCAACTGCATTTTTTGTGGGGAAAAAGGAGCTATTTTTATCATTTTGAAAAAAAAAACAGTTGTTTTCTCTATCCTTTAATGGGCAATTTCTTATTTACAATTTTTTTGATGAAGCAGAATGCGTATTCCCACTCACCAACTTTGAGGGCGGCACCATTGACAAACCACTCAATCCTCATGGTGGGGTCACCCACAGGAGCCAGACGGCACTCCAAGTGGATGTTGGTGCCCTCAATCGTTTCAATATTGTGCAAGGATTTAGTGAACGTGGGAACTTGCGTAATGACGGTATCCTCGAACTGTTCTCTCTTGTAGCGACTCGAGTCTTCCAGGTGCTGTATTTTCTGCAGACCCTCGGGATGCTGGGTTTCGGAGACAACTCCACTCTTACCTAAGCGAAAGAGCAAAAATTACCCTAAGTTTTCTAATAACATTTTCTAAGACATTGTCCTAGTGTGAAACATCTATAAACTACATATTGTGTAAAAAGGAGTACAGATTAGAAATGAATTTTTAAGCCTCTATAAAGTACCGTCGTATTATTGTAAAATATTGCAATAAATGCCAGATCAAAGGGCATTTGACGATAATTCTAATAAATTTTAAGAATCATGATAAAATTACGCAGCAAGTAACATAATTAATATGGCTAGCAATAACAATATAATAGTCCTTAATTAATGATCATGTAGCAAGTTATTTATACAGAAAATGAGAGGCATATCAGTTTACGTAAATCACAAACAAACGGCAGTTTTAGCATGCAATACCATCGACAAACACATCAGCGACCCCATTGAGACAACCTTAGCGGCATCCTTGAACATATGGAAGTCATAACTTTAAAGATTATCAAAAAGTCTAGCCTCACATATCTATCACTAACGTAGGTGCTACTTACGTCTACGTTGGAGCATTATCGTGAAATTACATCTTAAATTATCCTTTTATGTATTAAGAATCACCTTTTTATATGGTATCGTGAGATTTGAAAATAAATAGCCAAGGGGTTCTTCCATATAAGATATCTTAATGAAAACACAAAGATTTGACATAATCAGAAAAATGCTCATGTCCACGTTAGGATTAAATACGGCATAGTTATTAATAAGTGAAACTAGCATATTACGCATATTTTCTTATTTGCAAAGCCAAAAATATTATTATTTCTCTTTGTAATATCAACGGAAGTAATCGCATTATAATAAGAGTGTCTAGTCTTTCATACACATATATACTTACCAATGACTGTAATACATGCACTTGTATGTGAGGATCCAAGATGGTTTGTGGCTCTCACAGTATATTCACCAGTATCCTCGGGGTAAGCAGTGGTTATGTCCAAGACAATCAGACCGAAATCATGCTTCGTCTGGAATCGAGAACCTATAACGGGAAATAAAATTTTAAGACAGGAAAAATATAAAGTATTAAAGTTTAAGCAATACATATGATTTTAAATCAAATATTTTGTTTCAAATGCAATAAGAAAAAAAATAAACAATTCTTGTCTTTTTGACAAAATTGATAGCAGTTAGATTAACATTTATAATAAATAAGGCACAATCAGTCTAATTGAACTAACCTGAAGGCAAAGTCTTTCCGTTAAAGAACCATTCGATTTTGAGCGTGGGATCTCCAACAGGCTCGACTCTGCATTCCAGATGCACTCTCTCTCCTTCCCTAAGAGGCTTAGGGTTGTGCAGGGGGATGGGGAAAAAGGGCTTGCTTTTGGAAATCTCTTCGATGAAGCGGTCTTGGTCCACGTGCGCGGGCCTCTCCAGATAAGTTATCTTTTCATCAATTTCGTGAATAGTTGATGTATCGACTGAACTCTTGGCTGAAATTTTTCCAGATTTTGTAAATAAATTTTGGCGCAAAAACTATTGAAATCTATTTATCAGATATTTTTTTATCAGAATCTGAAGTATTGAAATAATTTTTAGAAAACTGTGTTGTAATATAAAATTATAAAATATGCTTGTATAACAATAAAACAGAATTCAGGTTAAGAAAAAATTACCTTGGACATGCATCTGTTTGGTTAGTTGTGCTTGTCCTAAAGCATTCTTGGCGACAACTGTAAATGTTCCGGTATCTTCTGGGAACACATACAGGATATCCAGAGCAACATATCCAAAATCGAAGTATGTTTTAAACCTATGACCTGGAATAAATAAATATAACTCATGATTATTTTCAAAAACAAGTAATATAAATTTTTTTTTAAAAAAAGTCAATTCCTACTTAGGTCAACAAAATTTTTTTTTTATTTTAGTTACTTTTTATTAAAAAATTACAATTATAATATAAATACGTATATACATATAACAGAATCACAATATTAAGTGTCAAAATAGAAAGTGAATTTCCTTGCAAAAATCAATGTATACTGTCGCCATCTATTGCCTTCATTTGGAAAAATTTAATTTTTTCTCCCATATAAAACTAAAATTAATTAATTAAATTTAATTAATGAATTAATATTTGAAAAGCTATATTAACATCAAGTGTCATCCACTACAAGTTTTAAAAAACGTACTTGAACTTGAGTGGATGAATAAAAAGTATTTTATTAACGATTGAAAATTTGAACAAGATATATATATATAAATAAATAAAGGAAGGAAGAGAGCGAACTAACTGTAGAAATTGTGAAAAAATAGCATTTTTGTGTCTCATTTTCCTTGCAAAATGTTCCAGTTTAGATCACAACAACTGTACTAAATGCACGTCTTGAGTGAAAAGTTTAAAATCTAATGCATCATATACTACATAGAAACGATCGAGTTTAATATGTGAAGGTAACTTTCTCATGTAAGAAAATAAAAAGAGAGGGAATTAACTAAGAGTAGGAATTGAATAAAAACTGAAATCAATAGCCGAATTATTAAATAGCTAAGTTGGATACAATTCTCCGAATGGTAAATACTAACCAGTCGTGAGTGGGCGTCCATTAAAGTACCATTCAACAGTCATGGTGGGATCACCCATTGGCTCCAGCCTAGTTTCCAGATGAGCACTCTGGCCTTCAGTGAGTTGGTTCTTTCCAATGAGATCAGATGTAAATGTGGGCTTTTGAGTGCAAGTGACTTCTTCTCTAACATCTCTCTGGTAACGAGAGTAGTCTTCGAGGTGTTGAATCTTTTCAAGACTCTCCTGGTGTTGGGATTCAACAACGATACTCTTTTTGCCTGGAATAAATAAAATACATAACACATGTGTTACACAATGTAATGTAAATGTTGGCGTAATTTTAATACGAAGAAGAGTTTTAACATCAAGCGATGTATATTAAATATTATCATTTGATACTTACTTATGCAGATTAGTTTGGAAGATGTTTGTGCAGTACCCATGCTGTTGGTAGCGATACAGGTGTAGGATCCTGTGTCCCTGGTATCAACACCTCTAATAGTTAGAGAGACATATCCGAAATTGAAGAAGGTTGATATTCTTGAGCCTGTGTAATAAAAATGTATCGTTAAAAATATTCAGTTTGAAAGAATTTCTGAATTTCAATAAAATATATACTTTTGAATATTAAATAAAAGACAAATATATATATAAATTTCAGTAATACTCTGATACTTAAAAAATGTGAAATGAGAAATTCACAAATGCATGAAACAGTGGGTTTCCTCTTTTGTTTGTTCTTTTTTTTATTGCAATACATCAATTGTCAAAATAACGCGTAAAAGTGTAGCTAAAAGATATTTTTAACTGTAATTAAAATTTCCAAGGAAACAATTTTTCTCATTATAAAATACATTTGCTTCTTTTCCTTGTTTTTCTTTGCCTTCACGTGTATTATTATTTATAGGTAAAAATTGTTATTTATATCCTTAATTTTTTCAAATGATTAAATCTTCAGTGAGTATACTCCAACCAATATGATGATTTTTATTTGTTTTTAATCAAAGTAATTAAAAATTTTAAACAAGAAAACTAAGAATTTCAAGCGCTTTTATATTTAACGAAATAAATATCCTCTCTTGTAGAATTTTGTAGTAATTTCTTAATCGTGTTTGATCACCAAATCTTAAATGTACTTAGCAAAAACAATGCTGAACGAAAACTGCTACAGAAAAAATACCTTAAGGAGGAAAAATAAACATAATGCAATCATTTTGAAGCAAACAATGACGTCATAGCGGGTTTCCACGCACATTTCCCTTAACTAATCTCTCTGGGGATATTTTACTACATTATTTGATAAAAGAATCATTCGCCTTCTGAAAGAGCCATGCTGTACGAAAATGATCAATATTGCTTAAGTAGATGTGTATTAAATAGAAATTAAGATAGATTCATTTTTGAAAATAAAAAAAGACAAAGCGATAGTGCAATCAAGAGATTGGCCTCTGTTTTATAGAAGTATTAATAAGGTCAGAGGAACTTTACCCTGAGAGATTCAGAAGGTAGGATCCAAGTCTTGTTATTAGGATCTACTGCTTAAAATTCGTAAGACAAGTGAACCCTTATAATATTTATTTTATCGATTCGGAATAAGTTAAAACGCTTTTTTTTACACTAATTATTCAAATCTTTACTAATATTATAAATGCGAAAGTATGTTTGGACGTTTGCTCCTCTTTCACACAAAAACAACTGAATGGATTTTAATGAAACTTTATAATGATATAGCTTATACATCAGAATAACACAAAGGCTATAATTTATAACGATATTGTGTGAAGTGTCCAAAATATAACGGTAATTGTCAAGTAAATAGGGAAAAATTCTGCCACCTGCAAAAATTCCCGCGACAGGATATATCTATCTTTTATGTGGGAAGCGAAACTATCCCTTTTTTTTGTTTAGTCTACGCCAGGCGCCAGGAATAGCGAAGCTTGAACAGGCTGAGGGTGAGGTAGATTACAATTTTAAAATAAAATAAATACAACATAAAGTAATATTATCGAATTACACTTCTAGATATAAATTATTTACACTATTTTAAGAGTTCATTACACAAAATTTATAACAATGTGTTTCTTTTGTTGATCGGAGATCAGCTAAAGAAGGTGTTAATCGACCCACAAGAGACTTACGGGGAGATATAAATAATAATAAAAAAAATCCTTTTTATCAGCTGTTAGATCTACAGACATAAAATTTAACAAACATGTTTTTGTTTTTTTTGTCCAGCTAAGATATGCAAAAAGCTTTTTTTTTTGTCGTTTTTGTTTAATGTGCTATTCACGTAAAATTAACTTATTAAAAACTTCTTTATCCTTCAATCTGTATTGTTTAATTTTTCAATTCACTCGTGCGAAGAACGGGTATACCAGCTAGTATTGAATAAAGGAATTAAAAACAAAAAGTATTATCTCTCTTAACAAAAAGGAAGCTACAACGTTTTACAATGATTGTGAAAAAAAAATCAGCCAAAGAAAATTATTTTACACGTCAATAAAAATGGCAGATTGTGGGTTCAATTCAACAATTCAACAACATAACTTATGATAAAAGTAAATTCAGTCTCATAAGGATCAACACACTAATACAACGTTATTACTCACTTGCTTCAACTGGTCTTCCATCTTTCATCCATTCCACTCTCATGGTTGAATCACCAGATGGCTCAAGTCGAGCCTCAAAATGTGCCATTTTACCCTCATTCAGTTCCAATTTTTCAATCAACTGCGTTTTGAAGTAAGGTTTTTGTTTCACAGTCTGGTCAACCTCTACGTAGGTTTGACGTTGTTGCATTTGGTATGCTTCCAGTTCTTGAGTCTTCTGGATGTAGCTTTGTTGCTCCGGAATACCCAAACTGCCTGTTACTTGCTCGGTCACTGTAGAAAGAAGTAACTATATTGTGAGTTTTGTAAAAATTAAATTTTTAAAACTAATACTTAACATTCATGATGAAAGTAAGTTGAGAAAATATAAAATATAAAATTTAAATAAAATTTTAAATAATCATAATAATAACCTGTTTCGTTATATTTTTAAACTTGCTTTTTTCCTAATTAAAATTGAGAATAAAATACCGATAGAAATTTCAGCTTATGATAGTAAGTAAACAACAAGTAAAGCTATAAGTAAAATTTCTAACATTTAATGCGAGCTAATATTTCCGGTTATTCAACTTCCGGTTCCCTAAGAAGACAAGTTTATTCTCCATACAAGTAAAAAATCTCATGTAATAGTATTCAAATAAGCTTTTAATATTTAATAACGTTATGATGAATTGTCAGGTTATATATTCATATTACTTATTTTGCTATATAGTGCTTAATTTTCTAATTTTAATATAAAATCTAATTTTAACAAACCCATTATAATAAAGAAATATATTGTGTTTGATATTATAGTACATTACATATAGTAAAATTTAGCTATTATATACCCTACAAATATTAAAAACATTTAAAATGCATACACTGAATATTTCTTCTTTTAGGGAAGTGAATGAATGCTTAGGTTTATGGTGCAAGAGCCAATTTTGGCTAAACTGCACCAAACATTTTTTAAAATGTTAGAAAACGTTATAAAATAGATAAAAGGTTGATAATAGCACAATTTCAGTAGTAAAAGGTGAAATATCAAATTAGATATAAAAATCTACTTTTAAAAAGGAAAACCAACAAATTTTGGTGGCGAGTTTCTAAGGGGAAGAAATGTATAAAATATATAATAAAATGTATATTTAAAATAGTTGAATTGACCAAAATGTTTCTAAAAACAACATTATATAAAAGATAAAAATTACACTGAGAAATTTCAGTTTTTTTTTGATGGAGCGAAACATATGATTTTCAAACTTAAGAAAGAGATCAAAATATTCGGTCAAATGTCTTACCTCTCACTTTCAATGTGGCTGTTGAAATAGCTTCTCCCTTTTGGTTTGTAGCTTTACACATGTACACGCCAGAATCCTCTGCTCTGATGTTGGATATATTCAAAGCAACATAGCCAAAACTGAAAGTAGTACTAATACGTGTTCCTGAAATTAAGAATCGAAGGTTTAAATCAGTAAAATAGCAATAACAAATTTATAAAGATTTTCAATTAATATATTTTCAAAGTATTTAATTTTAGTTGAGAATCAAATATCGTAGAGTATCATTAATTAGAAATATTCTCTTATATGTTAGATTTTCTATATTTTAATGTAAATTACTATTCAGTTTCTATACGGAGCAATAAAGTTACATGCGAGACCCAAAAAATCAACAGTCTTGGAAAGCCATGGGAAACTTTGGCCACTGTAGGTCCAATCCCGAGGCACCTGGAGAGAGCCTAGTCTGTTGCTCGATTTCGCCAAACCACCGGACATGACTTTTTGGGAGTATACCTCCACTGGCTGGACCTGGCTGCTGACGAGGCCTACCCGCTCTGCGACCATGCCAGAATGAATGGCGACTACCTGCTGCAATGCACTGGACTCGACGAATGTCCAACAGACGACGTCATCAGTCGGTACTGGGAGGCTCGGCGTCAAATGGTCAAGCCAAGCACAGGCGTTGGATAAATTAATAGGTTTCAATACGGCTACACAATATATATTTTTACAATTTACTTTATTCCATCCCATGTTAAAAGAGATGGAGAGCTGGCTAAAGAGAGTTGTAATGCTTCTCCGTCTATCTCTTCAATCCTCACCTACTCTTAACATCAATATAGGGTTAAATCCGAAATTTTAAAGGAATAGAGGACCCCGCCCAACCATTACTGGTATGAAAGCAAATATCGAGGATCCTCATTCCTACTTAAATGTAGTAAAGCCTCTCAGACTGCAATCTCTAGATTAAAAAGTGGCCACATAAAGAGTCTTTCCTTTTGTGGAGGCAGGAAGACTTTTGCTCTTTGCACCAACAGCAAGACTCAGCAAGTCTCTTAAGATCACATCTTGGACTGCTTGGGACTTTAGAGGGAGGACCTTTTTTCCTCTCCCCTCCTGGTTTTGGATTTCTTAAGGGTCAATGGTCTTTTGGGTCTTCTCTGACTCCATCAGACAGACTGAGGATTATCCACAACAACAACAATTTGCTTTAAACTAACTGACTATTTACTTATAAAGCGCCCTTTTTCCATCTGATAGTCATATGTTAAGCTTCAGAAGTTTTTAAAATTTTTGAAAATTATTAAGAATTTTGAGGAAAATACCGAAGTTTGTCGAAAGAGAAACATATGAACGCTACCTTCGGTTTATGTACGTTATTTTTAAAAAGCTACAAGGAAGAAATGCTTAACTTACCAGCTGTTAACTGTTTTCCATTGAACAGCCATTCTACTTTCATTGTAGGATCGCTCACAGGAGTAATTTGGCCTTCGAAATGGGCGAAACCTCCTTCCAGGAGATTTTCTAGAGAGTGAAGTGGCCTAACAAAAACAGGAATCTGAGAGACGATCTCTTCGATAGATTCTTGGCGTTTGTACTTCTCATAGTCTTCAAGGTGCCTAATGGCATCCATGCTTTCTGGATGTTGTGGAGCCCGCTCGATTTTCGCACGTGCTGCAATGACATGGAAAATGATTGTTTAGGTGGAGATTAATCATTTAATGTGTCATGTCGAAGAGTTTCTTAAAATTTATGTCCTTTTTTTTCGGAATGATTAGAGGACAACAATCTCTTCGTGTCAGATTTTTGTTTTCACTAAATGCTGTTTCATTGCTGTAAACACAGATCCTTGTGTATACAAATAAACATTTTAATAAAAACTGTATTAAAAAAGTGTTAAGTAACAAAATGAGACAAAAAAAAGGGAAATATTTGAAGAATTTTATTGAAAAATTTTTTATAAGCTGTTACCTATAAATGGCAACAAGAAAATCCAAATTGTGCCATTTTTCTGTTCTCTACTGTCTTTTTTGTGTTACGGGACTAATTGCTTAACCCATCATTTAAAATTAAATAATTTCTTATCAAATATATATATATATATATTGTCCACGGGATTTTGATTAGTTCCATAATTTATTTGAAAAATGTTCAATCAAAAGAATATTTAGCATTTTTGAGAAGAAAAATCCACTGGTATGCAGTTAAAATTTATTTGTGTTCAATTCCTGACTCAAATTTTTTAAAAATTAGTGTAATATTTATTTTATGTTTAAATACGGATACAAATTTTATGAATACGTTATTTTAAAGCGGCATGGATAGTTTAAATACATACCAAAAACAGAAAGGGGACTCTTTTCGTACATTTCAAAATATATTTATATATAAATATTCTTCAGAAATATTGTTATGTATAGTATATATACAAATTAAATATTAGTTTCAATGAACTTAATGAAGATTCCATAAAAATTAAATATCTTAAGTTCTGTATCCTCTTAATATATCAAGAAGTGAAAATTAATAATTTCCCTCACCAAAAGCGCTTTGTATAGATGTTTGCTTATAACCCAAGGAAGAGCAATAAGGATGATAAGCTACAAAAATGGCTCTACCCGGGAATCATACTGCTGCTAAAATATGTAAATCAAAAAGAAAAAGGAAAGAAATTCTACTTACGGACACATCTTAGAGTTGCCGTAGTTGTAGCTTCCCCAGCTTCGTTAATGGCCCTGCACATGTAAACTCCAGAATCTTCAGCATATACATGAAGCAAGGTAAGGGCTACGTATCCGAAATTGTATGTCGTCATAACTCGAGAGCCTTAAGGATAAGAAAAAGAAATAATTGCATTCATTCTATTGGGCAAGATAAATTTATAAGAAAATCAATATAAGACTTTAGATATTTTATTTTTAACTAATATTACTAATTTCTCTTAGTGCTTTTGTTTGAAAATTAACTATCGAAAATTCAAATACAAAGACAGGGCTTCAATAAGGTTATCTCGAACTCCATTTTAGCTTGATGTCCTACTCTATTAACTTAGAGAGAATTGTTTGAGAATCTACACAGCAAGTTTTTTTTTTTAAAAAAATCTTCTTTTTTCAGTCAGCCCCTTCTCGAAGCAACTGCATTTGAATTTGAGTTAATGGTATATATTAGTGGATGATCCAAGGTCTGGAAACTCCAAAAAAAAATATTAAAATGGTCTTAAAAACAATGTTCAAAATGTGAATATTAGCAAGTAAAAAATCTTACTGTTCCCCATCCCATTTTTTGCAGACGCCATTGGCTTGAGTATATTTTAAAACTACTTCCAAGTTTGGCATTATAAAGTATAAAACCAAAAAGAGCAGTAAAAATTTCTATAAAAGTTTATAATCAAAAGTAGAAACATTTTATTTTAACTTTTGATAACGTTTTCTTTATTTAAATTCTAGTCAAATTCTAGTTCTAGTTATATTTATAAACATTTCTTTGCTAACTGTAATTTAAACTAACATTAAAAACTGAATTTTTAATATAATTTCTTAATGATTACTGGTCTCAAAACTCCTACTTTGAACTTTAGAATGAAATATTAAAAATTCTTATAAGCAGAACAATTTCCAATTATCTACTACGACCCAAAGTTTTTTAATCATGCATGTTTAAAACATGGGCTTAAAAAATTAATCTAAAATTGATGCAACAAACTAATGGGTTTACTCACTCGCTTCAACTGGCTTTCCATTGACGTACCACTCGATAACCATTGTGGGATCCCCAATGGGTATGAGCCTGGCGTCAAAGTGGGCCCTGTCACCCTCTTGAAGGGTCAAGTCTCGAATGTGTGTGGTGAAGGCGGGTTTCTGTGGTGGCCTTTCTTCTTCCGGGGCCCTGGCTCTCGGAGCTGCCCTTTCCACTGGCTTCAACCACACCACCTCGCGAGGAGGGGAACCCCTGTGAAAGAAAGGAGCAATTAATACAACCCAACTGTTAACTAATTACATTTTACTAATTATATGTCTGTTGTATTTTCATCCTTTGAAGTGAATGGATCAATGTAATTCATTATTTTAGGTGAACTAGGCATATTCATTAAATTTCATTTTAAAATAATTTTGGTTAACCCTTTATCTACCAATGGTACTTATAAGTACCACTCACTTTAAAATTAAATAGAATACCCATTTTTTCGAATACTCTGACGATACTTAGCAGGAATATTCTTTGAAATCCACTCTTCCAAAATATATGGCAGCACGGGTTCTACGGTGAGTATTTGAGCGGGGAAGGCGAACAGTTTTATAGCAGAAGTTGAGTTTGCAACTGACAGTGTTTTAGCGGATTGCTAAGATAGACATTTTTGTTCCGAAAAAATAGTTAAGTATCTTATTCTTTTTGTTTTCTGTGTGTTAATGAAGACCTTAGAAAACGATTTGACTATTTATTTTAAGTGAACATTATATGTAATTAATTTTACAGTTGAATATCTTTAATTAATTAATTAATTAGCTCTAACGGATTAAATTTCCCAAAGTTGAGTATTTTGTTTATATATATCCCTTAATTTTTAATGTAGTGATTAAAAAAAGATATTGCGTGAAAAAAATTGCAGTAAATCATAATGCGGTAGATAAAGGGTTAGGCAATGTCGAATATGCAATATGTAAATTTTATTCCAAAACCTTTAAAGGCCAAGCAGCGTCAAGAGTAAGCAATAGATGCAAAATTGAAATAAATGGATATTTAATGCTCATATTTCATGTTTATTCGTAGTCTGTCCTTGAACTGAGAGCTAACTCTAACTGTCTTTTTGGTACCACTGACCATTAAATTCTAGTTTCCATGTTTACAAAAGAATATAATTTGATTTAACTTTTAGATTCTATTATAATAAATTAGCTGATTTTCAGGAGAAAATTTACTTTGATTTCCTTAAAAAAATATTTTGAATAAATCGAAAATTTAAAAGAAATATTGAATCGATCTGCAACTGTACCGATTATTTTAATACAAATTACAACGAAATTTAGAATAGTATATAAACGTAAGAGAGGAATCGTCATTGAATTTAAACGAAACACGACATACTGTGCAAAAATTGAATAAAATAAATAAATAAAAATAAAAATCTTACTCTGGACAAATGACTTTCTGAGGTCGAGGTAAGTTCAATCTCCATGGTTCAGGAGCAGGAGCGCTTTCGCCTAGGTAAAAAATACATGCATCACATATAAGTGGAACATTATCGAACAACTAAACAAAAATTTTATTATAATGAGACCACTTATATTTATGAAGAGAGAACAAGAAATCACATACTTTCTACATATAGACGAGCACGGGTAGCAGTACTACCAGCCTGATTTTGAGCAGTACATTGATACCATGAAGAATCCAAGATATTCACTTTGTTGAAATAAACTGTAGAAGCTCCCTCGCTTGTTTCTGCATTAAAAAAATATAAATTAACCAACCGGAACACAGCTCCCTCAAAGTACAAAATATTCAGGATATCTATAAACATAAATATGATCTTCTTACATACCGATTATGATTTCGGGCGGCTTAGAGTGCAACTGAACTCCGTCTTTTTGCCAAGTGATATTTGGAATTGGAGTGCCGATAGCTCTACAGTGGAGAGTTACTGGTTCTCCTTCTCGTACGTGTTGACTCTGGAAGCGTTCAACAAATTTCGGAGCTACTACTTGCTCTTTTTCTGAAAAATATCATTCGTATTAATGAACCAGCATTGTAATCATTAGAAACTTCAAAATTCTATAGCAAATAATCTTTTTTTTTTTGAGAAAATTTAGATGATTTGCATTTAGTAGGAGTTTAAGATTACTGGGAAGTGTTTAAATATGTCTTTAAAAAAAACATTGTGCGTTCCTATTTTCTGTTATTATTCAGAATATTTGATAGTCCTGCCTGCCCCGTTGTTGTTGAATGCTAGGAATCTCCCAGTTGCTCAGCCCTCACTTAGAACAATGTTTCCTCAAGATACTGGGAGGCTAGAGATCTTCTAACCATATTGTAGACTTTATCTTGTTTCATTTTTTTGTTTTTGTTTTATATATATTATTTTAATTTTATATTATCCTTTTCATCTTTCTTCTTTTTATGTAATCATTATTTGTAGAGACTTTTCAGCGTATTTTTTTGGTATTACATGGTCTATATATAGCATTACTATTGTATTTTTGGATCACTGTATGGGCATAAGGATACTTATCTCTGTATTGTCAGCTGCATTGGAAATAAAAAAATATTTATGATTATTATTTATGAATGGAGGGAGAGTTTAAAAATGTAGGTATATGAAACAGACAAACAGTGATACAACGAAGTGTTAAATGTGTCGCTAGCATTGAAACTACTCTTTAAAATAATTTGCGAATTCAAATATGTGACTTAGATTTCATAATATGTTGACTTATTTAGTAAGATTTATAAAATAGGCTTATAAGTATTATTTCCAGAGATCAGGAGCTTAAAATGAAATGAAAAAAATACTAATATATATTTTTAATTCAAGAAAAAGAGGTAAAAGTCACATCAAACGCGATAGCTTTTTCTCGAGAATCTAGCAGCAATTAAAGTACCCCGTACAATGGAAAGACAATCTAACTTTTAATTGAATCAAGATGTTTTCAATGAACTCCTTCATACGAATGTGGTTTTTATTGATATTTAATATTTTAATAAACTTTTATGGAGCTTCGGAAAACATTAAATTATCAAAAAGGTATTTCTCTATTTCACAGTTCAATAAACAAATATTAAAATTACAAACATTGGGGGGGTTTTCACTCATCACCGAAATTTACCTTATAAAATACTAAGAGTCAGTTAGACACACAAAAATCTTTTTTTACCTATAACATGTAAGTTGACATTGAAAGAAACTTCTCCACTCTTGTTCTTCGCTACACAAGTATAAGTACCAGCGTCTGTTCTGCTCGTAGTCGTGATCATGAGGGCATGAACACCACCTTCATTCACTAAAAGTTTATGAGTTGTGTCATCAACGACTTGTTTGCCGTTGAGGTACCAGCTAACATCAGGGAAAGGTCGACCGCTCACTCTGAGATCGAATCTGACCATTTTGCCCTCGGTGACTTCACGATCTCCTGGAACCTTGACGAAATTGGGCTTCAGAGCTCGGCTGGCCCCTGTGGTGTCCACGTCATTCTCCTGGACGGTGGTGGTGGTTGTCCTGGTGGTGGTAGTCGCAGCACCATCACTGAGGGTAAAGGAAGTGGGCTGAGATGTTATGAATTGTGTTTGGTTAAGGTTGTTAGTGGCGTACTGTTGCTGCTGTTGCAATTGCTGCTGTTGTTGTTGTTGCATTTGCAGTTGCTGCTGCTGCTGTGAGTATAGGTTAGTTGTGGACACCATTTGCTGGGATTGAACCTGGGTTCGTGATACCTTTTGTGAGTATGTTAGTTGTTGTTCGGACTGGAACCCGAACTGGGTGCTTTTAGGTAAAGGAGAAGATGGTGTTACAGGAGCGTAACTATTTTACCAGTAAAGGGACAAGGGCAAAGAAAGAAGAGACGAAAAGAAAGAAAGAAATTGCACATTAAGAAAGCTTTCTAAACAGATAAAACAATCAATAAATGATGAAATCTTATTTACGAATTCTTGTAAGAACATTTTTCTGTCTACAATTTTAACTTCCATGAATGAAAATATTTATCTAATTTTAATAGCTTGTTAATAACTTATTCGTTTCGTGGAGAACTGTTTCCAAGATGTCATCATTTAGTGACATTGCTATACAGATTTTAAAGAAACAAAAAGCAAACAAATACGTCAGACAAGACATTGCTACTCTACAAAGCACTAAAAGCCTTTTTTAAAAAATATTTATAAACAAAAATACATAGTAAAAAAAAACAAGAATTCAAATTTGTTTACTTTTAGAATTAATTTAATCCTTTTTTAAAAAAAAATATTTGTTCCAAAAAAATCACTTTAATTGAAACACAATTTTTTCGACGTTAAGAACACTTTTATATAGAGTACAAGTCTTTTCCTTTTTTTATAAATATCGTGTTTAGAGTTGCGTAGTCTTCTTAGATTTGATGGGAAAAAATAAAATTGCAAAAATAGAGCAATATTATTTCTTAAAATAATACTTCATAGCACAAAGCTTAATTGACTAATATAAAATCTCAAAATTAAATGTAGATTATTAGTTAATAATATATTTTAGTACCTGAAAATAACGTACTGTCTTCAACAAAAAAACAGGCAATCTTAAGAAGTATCACAATTTTCATTGCAGGTAGGTAAAATTAACAACATTCTTAGCGACTTTTAAGTGGCCATATATTTAATATTTATAAATTAGTTTACATTCTTAATAACACGTAGACGAAGGCGCCGAGGGGTAATCACTGTCATAAAAAATAAAAATCAGCTGGTCTATGGGGAAAGAGGCTGAACCTTCCCAATTGTGTAGGCCACTGGGGGTAGGCAATGTTAAAATTTTTCCACAAAGTTATCTATTTATTATATGATGTCCTAATTATTCTATGGTTTTCTTCGAATATCTTTGGAGTAATTAATCAGATTCGAATTAATTTCAGAGCATGGACTACTTAGATCCTTTAGAACCTATTGTGGATGTGCGGATTCCATAATGCGAAAATTCTAGAAGTTGATTCACTCTGTAAATTAAGTTAATTTATGAATCCCTTAACACCATGGTTCACACAGTTTCTTTTATGCTGTTAAAAAATAATGCCGATTTTATTAAACCAGTGATGAAAATTACAAAAGTTATAAAGGATGCTCCCTCCCCTCTTTTTGATACCCATAATTTCGGTATATTACATTTTTTAATTCTAAATTAATTCCCGACCAAAGTAAAACTGTATTTTTTTCAGATATTTGTAAAAAAAATAAATTTTCTGACTGCATGACAAATCTAATTGATTAAAATACTATTTGTCGATTAAAAGGAAACGTAATATCTTACCTTCTCTGCGTTTGTAATTGTTGCTGAAAGCTCGTGGGGGTGCCAACACCCTCAATGACTAGATGCGCAGAGCAAGCAATGCGTCCATTACTGTTTTCGGCCAGAAGTGTGTAATATCCTGCATCTTCTGGAAGAGCCATGTGGATGTGGAGGGTAGCCACATCTTCCGTGTGAGTCATCTTGAAGCGTTGAGAGGCAATGATTCTTTGACCGTTTCTGAACCATGTGATCTAGAAAGAAAACAAATACATAATCATTACTTTAAGCTATATATTAAGATATATTTCTTATTTTTTTTTCCTAAATAGGATCACCATTTCAAAGACTAGATATTTCAGTGTTTATAACCCTTTATCTACCGACGGTACTTATAAGTACCACTCACTTTAAAATTACATAGAATAACCGTTTTTACGAGTGCTCAGACGATACTTAGCAGGAATATTCTTTTAAATCCACTCTTCCAAGATATATGGCAGCATGGGTTCTATGATGAGTATTTTAGCAAGGAAGGTGAATAGTTGTATAGCAGAGAGAAATAGTGTTTTCAGCTGACGGCGTTTACAGCGGATTGCGAAGATTGTCATTTTTGTTCCGAAAAAACAGTTAATGTCAAGAGGTAAGTGTCTTACTTTTTTGTATGTTAATAAAGACCTTTGAAAACAATTTGACTATTTATTTTAAGTGAACAGTGTATGTAATTAATTTTACAGTTGATTATCTTTAATTAATTAATTAGCTCTAACGGATTAAATTTCCGAAAGTTGAGTATTTTTTTTTATGTATATCCCTTAATTTTCAATGTAGTGATTCAAAAAAAAATATTGCATGAAAAAAACTGCAGTAAATCATAATGCGGTAAATAAAGGGATAACGAATGGATTTGTTTTATTAGTTATCTGCAGCATTACTTTTAATCTCAATTTATTAAGCATATATAAGAAAAATAAGTTTTAGAGCTAGATTTTTTTGGTTGATTGCCCATTCATATGTGAGGATTAAATTAATAATATTTTTTTTTCCTACTTAAGAATTTTTTTCTACCAAAATGCCGTGGTACGTAATAAATCCAATCAAAACCATAACCATATTCCTTCGATGTAACAATTATATATACATAAATGAAAGATATTTCTTTTTTATGATTTATGGTTTTTTATGAAAATAATAAATCTAATTCAATTATAGAAGAAGAATTAGAAGAATACTTAATTTATTTTATATTATTTCTTTCCACTGAACAAATTCAAATCAATTTTATTTGAAAAAAATACAAATATCTCATCAAACAGGTGAAATATTTAGGATCTAAAAACGGTTTTACTTCACTTTTATATATTTCGATAAAATATATCAAATCTCATTTAGAATACACATACACATTTTTGACCTAAGAATTAACGAATTTCATATTTATTTAATTAAGTGAAAAATCTCAAACAAAACTACCTACTTTTGGTCTAGGATTTCCAGATATCTTAGCTTGGAATGTAGCTTCGGAACCTTCTAGAAGTTTACTATTTCGAGGTCTGGCTATAATCTGTGGAGCACTTGGAGGCTGTGCTTTGTCTAGGGGTGCAGGTTTCTCACTTGCTTCTTCTCCAGGTAACTTTCTGAACAGAGATTCCCGGAACTCGACTTCTCTCAGCAACCGATATTCGAATGTATCGACCCGGAAACTCTGCAATAAAAAAAAAAAAGATTGCATTACATTTCGGAAAATCTGAGCTTTAAAAACATCTGATTTGAAAGAATAAAAGTAATGGTATTGGTCGGTTTGTTCATCTTATTGCCTCGAATGCGATATTTGGTGAATCTGCATTTAAAACGTGTTAATTGATGAATAAAGAATCTATATATATATAATCTAAGCCAGGGGTACTCAACCTTTTTTTCTGCTGGGCCGCAAATATGTCAGCTATTTAACGCGGGCCGCAACATGAGGATAAATGGGGAAGGGAAGGGGGAGAAATGTGCTTTAAGATCAAGATAACATTAGAAATATAAATGTGAAAAATTCATCAAAATATTATAACTCCTGTTTTGCTTTTTTTAATTATTATTTTTTTATTTTTGTCCTTAACACTTCATTAGAAGCATTTAATAAACACTCCTTCACAATTTCTGAATCAGTAAAAGGTTGCATATGATTACCAATAATATAACAAACCCTTCATAAGATGACTTTGTTACCGCTGTGATATTACCACTGACAAAACACTTTGTTGCTGTTGCAATGATTATTGCAAGAAAGCCTATTTATCATCTTTTGAATGATCTTCGAGGAAAGGTATCATTGAATGATTCCTGTCTATTGATATTTTTTAAATACAGCACTTTCGTGACAAATCAAACAATTACTGATCCATTTTTGTTTTTCACCACAAAATACTCAACCTCTCAGTCGTCTTGAAATGATACATTTTCTTCGAATATTTTTCGCTTACAAGATATGAATGATAGTTAAAAATTAGATCCACCCATTAAGTTGTCGTTACTCTACTGTTGTCTGTTATCACTAACCATAACCATTCCAAATAGAAAAAGAATATCAATTCCTACCAATACGACACAGACAGCAAAAAGCAAAATTGATATATTTGATTTCTTGACAAAGAATTTCCCACCAAATTTTTAATACAATGGTCTTAAATAAGTAAATTTCTCCGAGCAATGGGCCATAACCCGGTCTACTTAAAAAGGCTCGACGGACGGCAGGTTGAGACCCTAAAAATGCTTTTTGCGGAAATCGACTCTGGGGAAGAGGGTTATGGGGGAGTAAACAATAATTATACTTCCATTTTAAAAATTCGAATCGTGTCCATTTTACATCAAGAGGGGAGAATTATAAGTTTGTTTTTTTCGATAAAAAAGAAGGCTTAATATTATGACAACAACTTAAAAAAATATATGATCATGAAATAACCAGCGAAACGAGGGAAGTGGGTAACGACTAGACTATATTTAAACTGCATATTATAAAATACTTCACAGAATTGTTAATTATCCATGATGTTTAATATTATAAATATTAAAGGGATTTTGAAATGAATTTCAGACTTACTTCAAAGCCACTGTAGTACATTGGGCAGTTAGGGTCCATTATTTCATAATCTGCAGAAGTGGTCCTTTGGTATGAGCCATCCATATGTTGCTGTTGCACGTAAGACTGGACATAAGTTCCACTCATCTGTTGCTGTTGAGCAATTTGTGTGCTTTGTATGTGAGACATTGGTACTTGTACTTGTCGGAAGGTGTCTTGAGACACTCCTGAGAAAGTAAGTTAAGATACCGCATTGAATATTTCAAGGTGGTAAACAATTTCGGAAACCAAATGATAAAACAGTTTGTCTAACTGCCTCCAAAGTAGGCAATTGTGATAAAGATATCTTTTTAATGATATTCAGAAAAGGGAATATATCCAGTTAGATTTTATATATAAACTAGAGTTAAAATACACTATATTACTTCCCAGCTAAAAGAGAAAACGTAATGAATAAATTGAATCCTTAAAAAAAATTTTAAAAAAACACTGGCTAAAATTACGAAATTATTTAAATTTTGCATATATTCGTGTATTCTAAACAAATCCAAATTCATACAACAAGCAATCACTTCATCACAGCATCACAAAATAAATAATTGGCAATATGAGTAATTACTAATCTTTAGCGAAGAGTAAAAGGAAATAAACATTTCATTTAGATGCTCATAACTCGTAGACACTTGCGCATTAATATCCAATCCTTCCATCAGATCAAATGCCTTCAACGACACATATCGAATGCAGATTAGATGCTACTACAAATCAATTTTGTAGTTATTTGAGCTCAAATCGAACGCTGCACTGTTACACCAAAAATAATGCCACCGCATCTAATGAATATCGTATCTCAAAAATTAATCACCAGCCATGTTTGTGTCGGTTGCTTGAGTAGCCAAACATTAGAAAATCTGAATTTTGCGTAGGTGGGATTTTGATTTCTCTATCACGTAATCTTACTTCCTTTGCGATCTGTATCTTTCTTTATTAGAAGTAATGTGACAATTGGGGGAAAAAAGAAATCTGACGTTTTCTGATGTTTGCCATTTCAGGAAAGAGACAAA
The DNA here is from genome assembly GCA_019973955.1 of Trichonephila inaurata madagascariensis. NCBI lineage: Eukaryota > Metazoa > Arthropoda > Arachnida > Araneae > Nephilidae > Trichonephila > Trichonephila inaurata. The sequence goes on from BMAV01015170.1 coordinate 166,276, forward strand.
ACTGAAACGATGATATGTATATGAGGTAGCTGTTTCCTCAAGTATACATATGGGAATGAATGATAATATGTTACTTCCATAGAAGTTTGTCAGTTGATTTTTCATTTCAGCTCAGATGATTTACTTTTCAAACAATGTTTAATAAAAGTGTGAAAAATATTCGAATTCTATTCTATTTCACTGGTACTTTCTTTAAAAATGCAATTGAATTCCTATTTTTCAAAATATAAGAGACACTTCATGATTTTTATAATAGAATGCAGAACGGAGATTTTGCACATACCACAAATAGTATTAAATAATAACAATTAAAATAATTTAAGCACAATTATGAAAAATAAACAAAGTAATATATTGGTTTAGTTTTTGTTTAGTTTAATCGCATGTATCAAGCATGAAATATTATTAAAATAAATCTAGAATTACGTTGATTTCCTTGTAATAGAATTTCAAACTTTTCAGTAATATTGTGAATGCCCTCTTTTTTTCTTTTTTCAAAATATTTTTTAATTCAATTTCTTACAAAAATAAGAACATTAATTTTTTGTACACAAGTGTATCCAATACATACCTTTAACATCTCTCTGTATAGATACTGTGAGGGATGCTTCCCCTGCGCAGTTGACTGCTGTGCATGTGTATTCACCATCATCGTCAGCAGTGAGTCCTTTAATATCAAAAACGCACATACCCGTCGTTGGGTTATATGATACATTATGTCTGTAAAAAAGAAGAAGAAAGTTACAATACAAATTAACTGTATAGTATGTGAGTGAACAAAATGCATGGTACATTTACAAAAGGTCATGTTAAGTCTCCTGTCCCTATTGAATTTCCAAATACGTCTAAGCTAACTCCTAGCTTTTAGAAGAAAGAACATGATAAACTGTACAGTTTTATTTTCATTAAAGATGTTGTGTTACTGGTGGGATTCATCCAATTCACACATGGTATCGAAGAACCAATACCTAATTTACTTGTATCGAGTTAAGGCGAATCAGATTTTTTTTTAAAAAAAATGGCTCTTATAATCAATGCTCTTCTAAATGATGGTATTAAAATTTTTTTTATAAAATTTTATACATCATCATTAAGATGACACAAATCCATTTTAAAATTATTTAAACTCCACCATTATTCGAAACATTTCTAAATTCTAAGGAATTCCTTTTTGAATTTATAGTCGCCTTGATTTCTTTTAGACACTATTAAACTATATCAGTGCCTAGAAATAATTTTTTAAAAAATGTCTCATAAATGCATTACAGCACCTCGATAATCCATGTGCCAAGCCTTAGCATAATTCGTTGAAAGTTAACAAGATGTAAAGATTTCATTCATCACGAATTAGCGTTGTATTGGTGGAGAATCTTTCAACAATAAATACCCCTGGAAATTTTCTATTTGTGGATAGAAATATTAAATACTTGGATACAAAGATTTTCTTGAAGTGTCCTTGTATTTCTTAAATTTTCTTATCTTCTACGTAGTTATATAGCTATTATATTTGAAACAGCTTAAGGTATCCGACTACGTTCGAAACCGTAATTTTAAAAAAGTGCATAAATGGATAATTTTCATGATATTTAGTGTCACTTAGAATAGAATAGATGTATAAAATTGTTTTAAGGACATTTTGATAAAAAAAATTATTTAAATATAATATTTTGGCAAAAAATTAACATAGAATAATCTTTTTTCAAAATGTTCTCCTTTTATAAAAAATGCTTCTAAAATAATAATATTTTGTGTGTGTGTGTGTGCTTATATAAAGACTTCTCCAGAGAGTCTGAACTATTTTTTTTGAAACATTCACATTATTTTCCGAGTTACAACCAATTGAAATAATTATCGGCTTTTTTTTCTTAAAATTGCTCCCCTCTGTTGACGTAAAATATGGATAAACCCACTTCTAAGCTATATATTTCAAAAATTCTAGTTGAGCCTCTGTAGCTATATACAGGCAAAATATTATAATAGAAGCATTTTTCCCAAAAAGGAGAATATTTTGAAAATGGGTCATTCTGTGTTCATTTTTTGTCAAAATATTGTACTTAAATAATTTTTTATAGTAATACTATTCTTAAAAACAATTTTATATACATTTTCTAATCTAAGTGACACTAAATATCATAAATATTATCCATTTATATGCTTTTTCAAAATCACGGTTCCGAACGTAGTCGGATACCTTAAGGCTCTCTTCGCCAGATGTACGACAGCCTGAACTAAGTGTAGAACACATTTTCAAACAGAAAAGTGTCTCAATTTTGATGAAAATTTGCAACATTATAGTTCATACATCTGTTTACAATATAGCGTTTTTAAAATTTCACAAAATTCCATTAATATTTATTTTTTCCTTTTAACACGTAAAAAGATAGTTCATTTAGCATTACGGTATAGGAGAACACATTTAGACCAGAAAAAATGGATCAACTGAGATAAAGATGAGGAGTATGATAAAATATGCAGCTTTTTATAGGATAGCGAAGCCGGAATATAATATATTAATGTTTCAGTTCCTTTATGCTTGAAAATCATTCCAAATTCAGATCCTATTCTTTTACATTAAGATATCCGACTACGTTCGGAACCATGATTTTAAAAAAGGCATAAATGTATAATTTTCATGATATTTAGTGTCACTTAGATTAGAATTCATGTATAAAATTGTTTTAAGGAGACTATGACAAAAAAATTATTTAAATACAATATTTTGGCAAAAAATTAACTTAGAATAACTTTTTTTCCAAATGTTCTCCTTTTGTAAAAAAATGCTTCTATTGTATTAATATTTT
>BMAV01015170.1:169476-202164 GCA_019973955.1 Trichonephila inaurata madagascariensis
TTCTAAAAGAGACACTTTTGAATAACCGCCAACATTAACTTTCCAGTATAACTCTCCCAAACACTGAAAATGTTAACAATATTTGGTAACAAATATATTTTGTCATAAGTATTTTTAAGGAAGCATAAAAACGAATCACTGCTCCCTCCCACCATCCATAACAAGTCTGAAACCTCACGGCAGCTGACACACCTACCACTTTCCAATCAGCTTTCAAAAACAGAAAACATTCGTCAAGAAGTCATTATTCAGACACCTCATCCCCCCAACTACCTATCTTGTATTAGAGCATAAATCGTCAAGCTTCCTGGTCGCTACTTTTTAAAACTCGTTTCTAAAAAGAGATCCCTCTTAATTTTTCCGCAAGCACGATGTTTATTCAATGAACCAAAAGTAAAAAGTGAAGGCAATATTTAGAGAATACGTTAAACGCACTCCCAAATAGGACAGGGGAGAGCGCTGCCAAGGATCTCGGTGACGAACCCCGAAGCCTCGCGCCCGTTCTCAAAAATAGATCTCCAGAAACAAAACAACTTCTCTACCTTCGTTTTCGTCTGTGCATCCCAGTTGCGGTTTTCGAATCATAAACTGAGAAAAACTGAGCATTGCGGAAGTAAAATGAAGCTATACCCGTCCGGACTTCTAGACAATTTTTTGAGTGAATTCGAGGCTTTGATTGACACTTTTAGGAAGAAAAAACACACAACACACACTTTTCTTTTGTATTATTATTCTGTTAAAGATCGTTAAAAGCTATCAACGAAAAACGGTGCTTTCCGAGAAAATAAATATAAAAACATGGATATGCGCCAAATGTTCTATTCCTTTTATCGTCTCTATTATTAGAATGAATACAAAGCAGAATGGATATAATTTATAATAATATTCTCCAATGAATTGTTCTACTTGTGTATTACGAGAAGGAATGAAAGAAAAATCACTTAATTTTTGCTTGCTCCACAACCATTTTATTCAATTCTTACTATTATTTCACACTCTCCCTATATATATAAATATATATCTTGTTCAAAATTTCAATCGTTAATAAAACATTCATTTTTATCACTGAAGTTCAAATTAATTTTCTTAAACTTTTAGTGAATAACACTTGATGTTAATACAGTTTTTTCAAATATTAATGCATTAATTATGTTTTTATTTTTTAATTTTAAATTTATTCTGCATTATTTCTTTCGAAGTTAAGAATAGCTGCAACAGATGGCGCCACACAAGTCCAAGTCCATTTTTTTACACTTGTAATGGATGACACAGTTGATGTTAATACTGTTTTTTTTTTCAAACATTAATTCACATTAATTACATTTAATTAACTAAAATAAATTTTTATTTGTTGACCGTAGGCATTGACTTCTAAAAAAATTTTTTTTACATTACTTGTTCAGGGTTATTTCAAAATTATTACGTGGTTGTATCTGAGGATAGAACTTGCCCATTCTCGAAGGAAACTTTGAGATCCGCTTTTATTTTTGTTGCTCCTTTTAGTAATAATTCCGCTATCTTTTCAATAGATTTTATTACTTATAGCGAGCACAAATTCATTTCCCTTGAAATACATAAAAGAATTGAAGTGAAATGCTTCTAGTTTCGATGTCTAATGATATTAGGTACAGATAGAATAAGGGATCAGGGGAATTAGCGTTGAATTTCATATCGGGAAAACTTAAAAGTTTAAGTTTTTTTCCCCCCTGGAGTATAACTGAGGTAAGTTTATTGTTAGTTATAATATTAATATTAATATTTCTTGAAAAAAAATTAATTTTTTAATTATATTGTTGAAGATTCAATACGCATATTTTCATATGTATATTTTCATATGTATATTTTACATTTAAAACGGATTAAATTACTTTTTTACTTCCCTTAAAATATTAAAATTACCGAATATTCTTATAAATTTTTCATTTGAATTAACTGTATTACCTTATTTATCATTTTGCGAAAAAAGAGGGGGAGAGTAATCTTTTCCGTTAGTTCTATCGTTGGAGGATGGTATCCAATTGTTCAAAATTATGTTATTTAATTAATTCATTAACAAATTTAATCATTTAATAAAATAATTAAATAACTTTTAATGTTTTAAGTATGCGTAATGTCTAGCTACTCTGAGGAACAGTCTACAGTATTAACAAAATGAATGAAAAAAAAGTTTAATAGCTTTTTTAAAGATGTTTTTTCTCTATTTTACAACATTTGGTTGTAATTTGTTTAAAATTTAACTGTTTTCTTTAATTTTTATAGATGTATTCTATGTTGCATCAAAATCTTTGGTTTCCCACAGTTTAAATTAACTTCAGGAACTCATTCACTCTTACTAAAGAATAGAATGACCATTATATCCAATTTACCACATCACAATATAATTTTTTGACAAGCTGTCTTTTTCACTGAGGAAAGAACTGAAATTAAAAAAATCGCCGAAGAAAGAAAGAACAATTTAATAAAAGGAGCTTCCCAATTAAATTCAACATTTGTTCAACAGCAACAATATACATTGAAAGTATTGTTTGACGAACTAAACTTCAGAAAATGTTTTTAACCAATTATATTTATATCATGTGTCATTCAAAGTTTAGAGAAAAACTTAAGAAATAATTCAGTCCGATCAACTAATTGGGATTCATACAAAAAAAAACTTTTTTGCACGTATGGGGAAGTTACACATAGAATTATTTGAAACTGGCGTAAAATAACATGAGGTAGTATTCAATACAGAATTATTTATTATAGCATTCCTAAATTTGTTTTAAAGATTTATATAAGTTAAAATCGTATTCAAGGGAGGGAGTGAAAGTTATGCTAACGTCCCACTATAAAGCAACATGAATGTGATATTGGCGACGGACCTCGTAATTTTATGACTCTATTAAGTGACGAGGATGATGCCTGAGCTGGCGCATTCCTCTCCAAACTACCACGCCAACGAGAGGATTTTGAGCTAGTTAGATTTAACGTACATCGTCCCTTATACACGGCGTGTCTTCAGTGGCGCCAGGACTCTAACCCCAACACACTGCCAGGAGTTCGTTTACAATAACCACTATGTTACCGAAGCCATTTAAACTATTCAAGAAAAAAGACGTAACAGTTGACGAAATTTTACAATTTTGCATAAAACTACTTCAATAATGGATACCTCAAACAACTACCACTATATTTGATTATAAAACAAGCAGTATATATTAAAAAAAAATTAAGTCAATTCCTACTTAGGTCAACAAAGAAAAATTTTATTTTTTTTTCGTTACTTTTTATTAAATACTTACAAATAATATAAATATGTATGAAAGAGTAGAAGGAAACGTGAGCTCTTAATCTGGACGACGGATAGATTTGAAAAAGCTAGTGTACATTTATGTGTACGGAATTTCATTTTTATCCATTAATATTTTGGAAGTGTCATTATTGTGTTTGTTGTTATAGTTTCGTTTCTTTTATTGCATTTTGATTTTGGTATTCCTACTACTTAAATATGTCTACTGTGTGTAATATGTGTTTCCAAATGATGTTATGTATTGTTTTGTACACATTTAAAATTGATTAACTTTGTATAAGAGAAAAATCACGCCAGTGACTACTTCTTAATAAAAAATTAATCAAAATGAAATATGTAAGGATAATTAAATTAGATTTAAAATTAAATTCCCTATATAGCCCTTAACTTTTATTTTCCATTACATCTTCAAGTATTAAATTAATCACCCAATTATTTCTCCGAAACATATGGCCTAACCACTTAATATTTCTGATCCCAGGTCATTATATTTAATAGCCCTATATGTCAGCATTAACTTTCAAGTACACTCATAAAATCTGAGGTACTTCTCACATCTGGCTTAAGTGGTAAAACACTTAGATTTCACTTTAGCGTTCTTTTTCTCTCTACCTCTCAGCGTCAGAACTTGTACAGATTTCATCGAATAAAGATACTTTTTTAAAAATTAAGACTGATTCTGGCTCGAAACATGTCATGTATATACATAGGACAGAATCACAATATTAAGTAGCAAAATAGAAAGCGATTTTCCTTACAATTTCCCTTTCTACATATAGAGCTGGACTATTATTTTTATTTGTTACTATTTATTCATTCATAAATCACATTCTCAGAAATTAGGCCATCCCAGGCAGGATTCGAGACCACGACGTTTGGATAAGAAGCCCAACGGGCTATCCATTGCACCTACAGGGACCCGACGAGCGATTTCCCTTTTCATGTATAGTGTTGGACTTTTGTTTTTGTTTGTTACTATTTATTCATTAATTAAGCGTAACTAATGCATTAATATTTGAAAAAACTGTATTAACATCAAGTGTCATCCACTACAAGTTTTAAAAAATGTATTTAAACATGAGTGGATGAATAGAAAGTATTTTATTAACGACTGAAAATTTGAACAAGATATATATATAGAGAGAGAGATTGTGAACTAATAGTAGGGATTAAAAAGCCCTAATTTTTCAAGAGAATTTAAAAAACTAATCATTAGCTAATAGAAACTATTTATATGTATAAAGAAGATAAAATGTGAGTAAATATTTCTGACAAGGGCAGTAGGGAAGGAGGCGATTCTAAATTAATCAAACCACCTGTGGATACTCGTCTACATATAAAACCAAACCTAAATCTAATTTAAGGTGTAACACTCACACAAAACAACAAAAGGTGTGCAAATCAGCGGAAGTACGGGTTTTTTTTTCATTTGACTCATCAACATGGGAGGCTAAAAAAATACTGAAACTGTATGGCAGTGAGGAATGATTGCCAAGTGTGTTCACAATGCGTCAGCTGTTTCTATTACTCATCTTTTTTTTCTTCTTTCGATTGAAAGGAATTCACCCTGTCGGCAAGTTAAAACGAAATGACATTTATACGACCGGATTAAAGATTTGCTATACGCAGCAGCACCATTGCAGATTTTGCAGAAGCAGTGCTGAGTAGTGCTGATGAATTCTAAACCTTGAAGCAACTGAAAAAATAGCAGACCTCTATTGCCTAGTTTATAATAACAAAACAAAAAAGGAGGAAGGGGGGAGGGTATGAGGTTACGCATTTGCGGGAAGAAAATTGACTAGCTTAGCCGTGAACTTGAAATAATAGGTAGATAAAATCCATTCGTTTAGAGTTTTTTAAACTGATGGATGTAACAGATAGAGGGAAAAAGATTTTTTTTTTTTTTTTTTTTTTTTTTTTTTTTTTGATAAACTTACTGAAGTAAACAACAATATGTAAACATGCATGAAATATTAAACTTTTACCTAACGTTCAAAACAAATAAAAGGACACAAAAAATAATTTGTTAAACACAAAAAAAAAATTAAAAATCGAATTATAATGCGAAAAATACACTATATTTCATAATTATATTAAATATTCCAAAAAAAATAAATTGACCAATAAAATATCTATAATATGTGCTGAAAACTAAACAAACACTGCATAATATTTCATTATAGTTTTTCTACATATTTTTTTTCACTTTACAATTTCAATTCCTTTCTATATTTCTTCATATTTTCTTTTAAGCCTTTTTTTTAAGCTTTTGTGCTCATAAGACATTTTTTTTAATTCAGAAAGAAGATCATATCTTTTTAATTTAAATAACTTATTTACTATTAATTTCGAATTTGAAACATCACCTAAAATATTAAATATTTTTCAGTCTAAGCTAAGCTTTCAGAAGGAATTTTTATTTTGTAGTCTAATCAGCGAAACAACAACTATCTCAGCCATAGGAATAGTATAGTTCTTTAACTATTTTAAATAAAAATAGTTTATTAGTTCAAAGAGCCAAATCTATGCAAAATATATTATCACCTGTTGTGAGGTTGCTTTATTTAACTTTTTGAAAAATTTATATTTAACTATTCAATGATTTTTTTACCAAAGTAAACTAAAAAAACTAACACAACTCAAAATTTAATTTTAATCTGACTTTATCATATGTTTCTAGCGAAAAAAGTTTTTACTGTACATAAACAATCCTATCAACACAAAATTAAATTTATATAATACCACCAAGCAATATCTTAAACTTATTAATTTTAACACATAAGTTTTCTCACGCGTGTTGAAAAACAAAGCATGTATTCAACTAATAGATAATTATGAAATTATTTAATTCATCATGCAGATAATATTAAATCCGTTTTATAAATTACTAAGCCAGATATCTTTAGTATAAACTAATTTAAGAGGCAATGTAAAAAACTGAATGATTACTTAAATCATATATGAATGAAACCAGCTCCAATTCAAAGTTAATGAATAATTCCAATTTTAGGCATAAAATGTTTGTGTATATTTTATACTTAACATTATATATTTGTGGAGAAATTTAAAAATTAAACTTACGGAGAAGGCGGTTGTATCACCATATTTTCATCTGAAAAGATAAAATAAAAAATATTAGCACATATTCACATTTTTCATTATTTTAATAAAATTATGAAACATGTTACTTATGTTAAGAAACATGTATCTTTTAAACAATTCAAAAAACATTTCCTTTTCTAGTGTGAAATTATTTTTTTAAAGGACGAATGTAATAGAGCGAAAATATTAAGAATACTTAGAACGAGATTTTTTTTTCACAATGATGGACTAAACATTGGAGTCATATTAGGTACATATTTAGGTAATCATACATAAATATTAGGATAATTGAATTCATAAGAGGTACATCATAGGTAATCATAATTGTTATGGAGCTGGACTGCTTCATAACAGTTATCTAAATATGATTGTAAAAGTCCAAACATTGAAAAATGAATAAGTTAATAAAAAAATTTATAAAATTAACGATTAATGAAAATATTAATGAAAGTAAATAATGCAGTTGAAAATTATACTTTTTTGAAAAGCAGTGAAAAGAATGAGAATGAAAGACAAAACTTTGATGAAATTCATTGTAAATAATGTTGATTAAAGTTAAAATACAGCAAGTAGTCTGACAGCAAACAAACAAAAAAATTACTTCTATCTTCTGGATGTAAATTAAACACTCATTCTAAAATACTCAGTTGTAACAAAAATATGAATACCCTTATAAAAAGGAAACTGAGGTAATGTTCATGTAAAATTTGGTTATCAATTACTCATTTATCTGCCAAGAAATACTCTATAAATCTGAATGAAATAAATAATGTATTTTTTGAATGAGAAGTACAAGAGAAATAGTGGAATAAATTTAGCAGTTAATCCGGAGAAAATCAGCAGTGTAAAATATTTTAATGTAAATTATTAAATATGAGAAAACATAATATTATTGAGGAGCCACAAAGAAAAAAATGAAATCTCTCCTAATATATTATGCTTCAAAATAAAATTTACTCAACAGATATCATATTTGACTCCGTATTAATGAAATTTAGAATATTGAGTAAAAAATTATTTTGTCCTATTTATTTTCAAGCAGTTCATATTTTTCGGAATTATTATATATCCTTTAAAAATATACATATAAATCATATTCTGTTAATTATTAATGAAATGTGGGAAAAAATAATATGATAAAAATTACGGAAGTGTTAAATTACTAAAATTATCCATTGTTATATTCATTAGATTGTACAAATAAATATGTCACTAAAAATCATGATATATATAATGGTTTCAATTATAACCTTTGATAATAAGGCAATCATTAAATAAATAATCACAATAAATCTGGACCCCTAGTTAACCGGACTAAGCTAAGCTCAAAAAGCTACTTGAAAAACTCGTTCCCGCGTAAAAAAAGATATGTTTGAAAGTCGTTAATATATTAATAATTAAAATAAAGCATGAAGCACCCTGTTGTATAAATAGTTTTTTTTCTATCTAGTACATATCATGCAAGGAATATATTGATTCGAATTGTCTCTTGTTCAATTAGTTACTGTTTTACTTTGTTTTATTTCAAAGTACATATTCCTTTTTACTGTACAGAGATTTTAGCTTTTATAACTTGAGTCATTTTGTAGGTTACTGTATTTCATTCGGACTTTCAGTAATCTGGACGACTTACTGCCCAAATAAATAATTCAGATGAATAATACTCTACAATAATACCATTAAAGAGCTACACAAGAGTTCTCAGTAACGTATTTCGCAAGTTAAAACATTTATTAAAAGATGTAGAGAATATTTAAACTGGTGCCCTAACACTTGACACTACTTACGGCTTAGTTAACTTAAAGAGCTCCAATATCCATAGTTCTAGTCTCATCCATCATTCTAGTCATCATGCAGTCTCTGGTAGAACCAGGACTAGACTGCAAGTCATGAGCTCGAATCAATATTCATTGGACTACTGAATTCCCAGAAAGATTTCGCAAGCTCGAATATTGGTGGATATGAAACTTCACAGTTTTTACATACCTCTCAACGTCTTCTTTTTCTGATTTACATGTGTGTAGGTTCATACCAAGCGTTTTGTTATCAGAACATAAATGTAATAGTACTGACGATTCATCAATTTCAACGATTATCATATTAGAATAAATGTCTTTCAAAATGTATTCTACAGTTTTCATTAAAAAGCAAATAGTTGTCATAAATGGAAGTTAAGAAGTCCAGAAGGGAAGATTAAATAAGAATCATACCAAAAACGTTTTAAAAAATATATTTAAAAGAAAACAATTTTACATCAGATTTTGCCTTAAGGTATCCGACTACGTTCGGAACCGTGATTTAAAAAAAGCGTATAAATGGATAATTTTCGTGAAATTTAGTGTCATTTACATTAGAGTACATGCATAAAATGTTTTGAGGACATTTTGACAAAAAAAAATTATTTAAATACAATACTTCGGCAAAAAATTAACTTAGAATAATCTTTTTTTCAAAATGTTCTCCTTTTGTGAAAAATGCTTCTATTATAATAATATTTTGCCTGTATATAGCTCAGACCTCTGTACAGAGGCTCAACTATGAGTTTTGAAAAATTCACATTATTTTCAGAGTTACAACCCATTAAAATAATTATAGGCTTTTTTTTTTTTCTTAAAATTGCTCCCCTCTGTTGTCGTAAGATATGGATAAACCCACTTCTAAGTTATATATTTCAAAAATTCTAGTTGAGCCTCTGTATAGATTTCTGAGCTATATACAGGCAAAATATTATTATAATAGAAGCATTTTTCACAAAAGGAGAACATTTTGAAAAAAAATTATTCTAAGTTAATTTTTTGCCAAAATATTGTATTTAAATAATTCTTTTTGTCACAATGTCCTTAAAACAATTGTATACATGTATTCGAATCTAAGTGACACTAAATATCATGGAAATTATCCATTTATGCGCTTTTGCAAAATCACGATTCCGAACGTAGTCGGATACCTTAAAAAGAAACTTTCAAAACCCGCTGAAGAAGCACGTTTTATTTCCAATACAAAATATCAATGAAGAGTATACGAATGTACAAAGAACATTTAAATTGTGTTTCAAATATTTTGGCACAATAGCTGTTGAAATAAAAGCCAAAAAGAAATAGAAATGTATTTGTTCCACAATTGTTTAAAATAGTCGATAAAGTCAATAGCTGTATTTTCCTTTTTTTTAAGCCTAATAAATAAAATAAGTTAATGAAATGTATAATCACATTGGGCATATTAACATTTATGTAAGATTTTTTTAAAAAAATAAATAATTGTAATGGTTTCAAAATGCAATATTTAATATTGAATATTGAGCCCATACTGTTATCTAGTACACCTTTACATTTCTACAGGATTCTTTCGAATCTCAAGTTGCAAACATTTGTAATTTGAAAAGAATTAAAAAAGAATTTTATGACTAAGGATCACTCCTTAAGTAAATGAATAGTTAAAAAAATCGTTTCTAATTCATGATTTAAAATATTTTAACCTCTAAAAAACTTAAGTATGATATTTTTTCTTAGATTCATGAGTTTCTTCACTGATGCAATTTCGATAACGCCTCTTTTGTCATAATAAAATTTTAAAAAATGCGATTTTGTTATTTATTAAAAACAATATTCCTTGTAGTTTGACATCAAAACTTTTCAATGATTTCAACGATACTCAGGTGATATTTCTCAGCTCCTGATTATCTAAAGGTGTCTTTTTCCTAACAAAGGATACGCTTTTTTTAATATACATTAACCAAAAAATTTGAATAATAATAATTTAAAATATTATTAAACTTTCATTTCATTCTTCGAAAGAACAATTTACACACAATTTAAAAGAATTCTAATATAAATGTAAAATCACAGGATATATATATATATATAAACCATTTTATATATACAGGGCACATTCGATTAAAAAAGTGAAGATAATAGCTCTGTAAGAAAGAATTTTTATAAAATGTTTTTTAAAATATGCTCAAATATGAAAATTAGTTAAATTTTCCTCTAATTTCTTAAGATAGCGTGAAAATTTAACAATTGAAAACCACAACAAAAATTGTCATAAATATGAAAAGCATATTTAAAAGATATATCATTTTATACAATCGCCACATAATGCTTTTATAGCTGTTTAGTTCTTATTGTCTGAATTAAAGATTTCTTTTAAATTTACATTCAATGCTATAAAAACTGGCACAAATAATAAATATATAAACGATTTTTAAACTTTTTTACGAATAAAAATATTAGCATTACTGTTTCCTCTGAGCAATTGACTTCGTGGTTGTATTATAAGAGATAATATACTACTACTAATAATAATAATGTTTTAAAAAATGCATTTAAAATTTGTTTCGTAAAAAATGATAAATCTAATAATTTGTGTACTTTCTTTGTAGAAGTAGATGAAGGAAAAATAGGCACAAAACGCTGAAAAGTATTAGCTTTTTCCTTAAATTAAATGAGAGTAATTAATTAGATATGAAATATTTATTTTACTCACATATTCTTTTTTATATATGTCCAAATTTATAAATAACATGTTACTTAAAATTACATGATAGTTAATGTTGAGATAATTTGTCACAGAGTAACATATCAAATCTATAAATATCTCCCTGAATTTTAAATAAGAATTCGAATAATTTTTTTTAAAAAAAATTACAGCAATGTTTCTTAAAAATCTTTAAATACAAAGCAACTATTTATTCTCAATATAAGCACTTTTAAATTTTAAAACAAAGTCAAATTTTGTAATAGAATTTCTATGTTTCCAACACCGCGAATTTCAATTTCACACTGAAACTGGATTATTTTCAGGAAAATTTCATGAAATCTGTGAAATCAGATCGTCAATAAAACCATCGTTTATTTCTAGGCAGCCTAAATAATGATCAACCTGAAAGTTTCTTAATAATAGCATACTTACAAGGAACAAAATAATTGAGATCAAATCTGCATTTTTTTGAAACACTTGTACAAACAAATCCTGTCTCCTTCAAACACTAGGAATTAAAATCTGGTACAGACCTGAGGTGTTTAAAAATAATTTAGCCAGTCATGGCTGAGTCGCATTTAACAAACCGAGCCGTTGTAAGCAATTTGGCAAGCTCGATTGGCAATTTTCCATTCATGTCAAACTCAAGATGATACAAAGTGGAGAAGAATTATTTGAAAAAAAAAATTGACTTTTGTAATCAATCAAACTTAAGGTAGTAGAAAGGTAGATTCAAGAAAAAATTGTAGGAGTGTCTGATATTGATATGTTTACAAGGAATGTAAACTTAGATTAAGTGTGTGTGTGACCTATCTAATTAATTTAATAAAAAACACAAACAAAAATACCTTCTTTTAACAACCTATTAGAATGCAGTTATGCATGAGCACTCAATTTATTTTTAAAAAAAATTATGATAACATACACACAAACTTCTACTAGCTTGTAACAGTTAATATATTCCAAAGGAAAAGCAAAACTTCCAACCAGGCTAATATAAGCTAATGTAATAAAGAACTTTCTTCATTTGGATAACATGCGCTCGTAATAAAATTAAAACTAGCATACCTATTTTACGAGCGCATGTATTAACCAATTATAAACGCGATTAATAAACAAGACTAACATAAAATTTTGTGAACGTAGTTCCATAAATTCTGTTACTTCATTACCTATTATGCATATCAATATAAATAAGCCTTAAGCCTAAGAATTTGCTAGTGTATTACTGAAGCTATTTTACTTTATCCTGTTACTGTTTCGATAGCTTCTTGCTTATTGCTTTACTTGAAGCTAGATTTACAGTAATTTAATATAATATTATCAATTATATATGTAAATAAGCCAGTGAATTTTAAAAATGGTTGAGACCAACTTTTTTATGCTTAATGAATATTAACATAAAAATTCCCAAAAAGGTACTTAGTTGATCATGTTTTAGTGTTTGTTTTAAACATAAAAGTTATAAGCTCATCCCAGTAGTTACTTTTAACATTTAATAGAATTCAAAATTTTAAATCTGCATAAAGTTTCCGTTTTTGCAGCTGAAGAGCAAAGTGCATCGTCCTCGCATGGAAGAAGAGGGCTTATTGGATAACTTAATGACAGTCAGGAAATCTTACAACTGTTCTATTTGATACATACATAACATGACAACTCTTTCGAGATAAAGAAGAACCTTCCATACTATTAGAAATTAATATAAAACTAAGTAATGTTAAATTATGCAGAATAGATATCAATGATAAGTATTTTAATGCAAAATGAATATTTTAATTTTCGAATTAGAAATTTTTTTTTGTTATTAATGAAAGGTTAAACTCTAAGAAAATAATAAAATAAACGCAAAATACACACACAATCATAAAATAAATTTTATAAGTCATTTTTTGCACAGGTTTAATATAACTCCACTCTTCCGACATTAAAGTTAAGAGTTGGATTTCAAAATGTTCAACTCATACATTGAGAAATACGAAGCATATTGTAATTTTATCTAAGCAAATAAAATTTCAAATAAATTTTTAAAATTCAGTTGTAATTATACCAATAAACTAGTTCTATTAATTGCTTCAATTAATTATTTTTATTACTGTAAAATCCCGATAACAAGCCCTTTTAGAGCTTAAAACCTGTTAAAGTTAGAGGGTGTTTAATAGAAACCCCGTACACAAATTCATGTTTAGAGCTTTTCTCATATGATCCCGAAAGTATCTGAATTAACAACAGTATAAAAATAGAATGTTACAAGTAATTACTAATAATATACTGAATCGAATATATAAACAAAATTACATATTAAGCACATGATATTTTGCGCTTAAATATTTCATCATGTTCATACACGAAGCACTTTTTAAAATTTTAATTATTTTTAAGAGTAAAATATTGCTGTTTCTGAGAATTATTATCTTTAAAAAACTGCAATGTGATCAAAGGGGAAACATCATTTGTTTGAGTGTTAATTAACACGCGCGTAGAGTATTATTACTCTGAATCAATACAAGGGCTATTGGTTTCGAGCTCCAGTCAAGTGTGTGACGAGCACGACATCAGAACAAACACCCCACTCTCCAAGTTTTCGCTTCACACCAACGTGAAGAATTTGAGCTTCTATATAAATTTGATATCCATCATCTCCTCTACTTAACTGGTTTTAACCCTTTATCTACCGAGGGTACTTGTAGGTACCAACCACTTTAAAATTACACAGAATAAGCTTTTTTGCAAATATTCTGACGATACTTAACAGGAATATTCTTTGAAATACACTCTTCCAAGATATATGGCAGCACGGGTTCTATGATGAGTATTTTAGCGGGGAAAGTTAATAGATTTATAGCAGAAATTGCGTTTTCAGCTGACGGCGTTTTCAGCGGATTGCGAAGATTATCATTTTTGTCCCGAAAAAATTTAAGTGTCTTATTTTTTTTTGTATGTTAATGAAGACATTAGAAAACGATTTGAAAACTATCATGGACACAAACTTGAGGTATTCGGCATGCATGAACTATCTTATTCAGATAACTTAAGGTTCAATAAAATCAGGGCCGATTTTAGGCTTATCCACGATAGGCGCGTGCCTAAGGCGCTTAAAATTTGAGGATACAAAAAATTTGGCAAAAAAGAGAGAGAGAGAGAGAGAATTAAAATTAAAGCGAACGTATCATCGTCTAGCGGGGGATATCTCATTTAACATTACGGCATAGGAGAAAAAAATGCGAAACACAAGAGAAAATGGAAACAACTCGGATAAAAGTGAGGAATATGCTAAAATATGCTGATTTCTATTGGATCGCGAAACCAGAATACAACATTAATTTTTCAATTCTCTTACATCTAAAAAAATGTTCCAAATTCAAATCCTGTTCTTTTACATTAAACGAAGACACCCTGCTATACACTGAAAACGATTTTTCAATGAAAATTGATCACAATGATGTCATTAATGATTATGAAATGATCAAAGCTCGAAGAAAACCTTTCTTGTTCATGTATAATTACAGTGACTCAACAAAGAATAAGAATTTCTAAAAGTAAAAAATAGTAAAGGATTAGCGTTGAAAAAGATGATAGCTAACATGAACAATTCATACAATAGTGTATATTGTATACTGTAATTTAAAAAATGATTTCATCAATTTACTATACTAATTTTTAAAAAAAGGGGGTTAGGTGGTCCGTGATGCTGTTATGTAAGAAATGAACAAGAGTGGCCAAACCATGCCACTATCCTTTCCTTACGGCAGTCAGTCCAGGACACATCGGGTTCATGGGTGGTGGATAATTGAAATACTCTCCAAAGGGCCAAAAAAAAAGAGAAAAGGGTAAAAAAGTTAAGGGAGAATCCCTCCCAAACCTGGCATGGTAAGGACTGAAGGAGGGGGGAGGGTTCTGGAAAAAGTGGGGGGTGCAACAATTTGAAGTGTTTAGGTCTCCGGGGAGGCTAAAAACGGCCCTGAATAAGGTTCAATGAAATCATAAAAAATCAGAATAATGCATTTTACAAACTGATAATGATGTACAAAGTAAAAATGTCAAGAAAAAAAATGTACCAAGATTGTAATAAAGCACAGAAATTTTGGAAAAGGAATTCACAAAAAGTAAAGAATGCATGATGACTTTTTCTAAATGATACATGCAAAATTCTGGGAAATGATCGCTACAAAGTCTTGGCAGCGAAAATTGACAATAAGTCATGAAAATTCATCTCAAGGTCAAACTATGCATGAATAATCTGTTATAAAGAGTATAACAGTTTCTATCATTATGTTAACTGTTCGTTATGGAGACTGACCGTTAATACAGCCAACTTATCTAAACAAATTGAAGAATATCCGACAAAAAACATACCAGAGCGCAGGCCAAACAAAGCATTAAATTTAAAAATCGATTCATATAAAAAATGTAAGTGATAATTTATTTAAGATCAAATATTTTTTTTATATTAATGTCTTTCTGTATGAAAATGAAAGGGTAATGTACATTACTGATTATTTCGGAATCATCGGTGAAACTGGATTTTACTAATAAATGTTAACAAATCTTTAAATTTTTAACAACATCGGAAAATAGGTGAATTATTTATTATTTGAGGCACACAATAATTCATTTTATTTAATTAAATAATCTTAATTATCCTGGAGAGAGAGAGAGAGAATTCTTTTATACTTCTAACTTCATTATGTAATATATGTATGATTTATTTTAGTCACCAAACACGTAATAATTTGGCTATCGTTAAATTGAATTACTTTTTTTCTCAAACAAAATAAATGATTTTATCATTATTTTACATATTCAATTATTATAAAAAATATTATTAAACAGTTTATTAAAATTTCTGAAATTTTAAGATAATTTTTAATCAAAAAAAAAGTTATCAGAAAACTTGTTATTATTTAAAAAAGTTGATGGATTAGGTTAATAATTTAGAAATATACGAATAATTTTACTAGATTTTTCCTAAGTTTATATATATTTAATGATATATTTAATGTATCCCATGAAAAGAACGTTAATTAACCCTCAATAAGAATTTTAATTAAAAAAGCTTAAAAGGATCAAACTTTCTAAAAAAAACTTCAGCGGATTTGTTTGATTGGAAAAATTATTTGACGAACAATAAAAAAAATTTATTGAAAAAAAAACGCATGAAAACAGTAAAAAACACATCTTTAAAATATTAATAAAACCTCTACAGTAAAACTGGATTATTTATAGCTTATTACACTTATAATTTGATTGCTAAGTTTAAAAAAATGACATATCTTCAATAAAAAAAAAGTTAGCAAATTATCCGAAATGTATTGGTATAAAATTGTAAAAAAGCTAATTTTACTTTCATTCAAAGAATCTACAGTATGATTTTATATAAGATTCGCAGTATGATTTGATTAGATTTCAGTTTATATTGCACTCTGAAGATCATGAGGGCTACTGGTGACGGGTCTTAATTTTGAACCACGGTCAAGTGACAAGGATGACACCTGAGCTAGCACCATTTCTCCAAACTACCACATCAAGCCAACAGGAGGACTTTCAGCCTCGACAGATTTCACATGCAGCAGCTCCTTTACACGATGGGTCTTCAGTGGCACTAAAACTCGAAACCGTGATTTGACAACACTGACCACTAGTTCGTGTCCATGATCTCTCGGCTACAGCGGCTTTTCCCAGTAAGAATCTGGCTTGTTAATGAACCATAAGCAAATGATACTTTTTTAAAAAAATTAGTACTAAATTGAATGGTACAACAGCCTGTGAGGGCGAAGGCCTACTGTACCCATTTCAGTTTTCATGACCTCGGGCGCTGAGGTGCTAGAGCAGTAGTTCCGGTCAGGTGGTCAGTCTGACGCGTAGCCTCCAGTGTTTAGTTCTCAAGCAAGCTTGGTACTCATTTATCGACCCATTGAAGGGATGAAAGGCTGAATCGGTCTTGCCCAGTCAGGGATTTGAACCCCGGACCTGTGGGATGGAAGCGCGATACACAACCACTCAACCACCAGGCTTCAATTTTTTAATTAATACATAAAATTATGTCATCAATAAATTTTATAACTGTTTTTTCTGACATAACTTACTGATTGTATATTAATCCATCGGAATTTATAAAAAATTATAACTTGAATTAATAAATTAAAAAACATATTATAACCTCAAAAATTTATTTTTTACTAAGCGGAAGGGGAAAAAAAGACAACGATGCATTTTAATTTAAAGAACATTTTTTTTTACTTACACGAAAGCCTTTTTCTTAAATTTATACATAATTTATTACATCAGTCTTAAACCTACAGAATTTTTGGAATTTTCTCACTAAAATCGTTCTTGGAAGAATTTCTGAAGAGTAAAAGTTATATGCACAAAACATGTAACTGATAGATTCTATGAATATTTGCTCATAAAAAAAATTTCAAGATAACAAGGTTTTGGGTACAATTCCTATTGGCTTAGTAGTTTTTAACTTTTTCGTAGTTTAACGTAATTTTTATAGTTATCTTAAAATACAAGTTTTACTAACCCACACCTATAATTATATTTTTGTAACATTTTTAATGTAATTAAATTTTTCTACGTAATTTATTTAGATTTTGTGGCTCTAATTTTTTTTAATATTTGAAATAAAAGTCTGTTATGCCTATGATATAACTGCCAAAATAAGCCAATTAAAATTCGCAATAATATGAGCTAAAAAATCCTTTTCACTATGAAGCATATATTATATTAAAATTTTATTTTCAAAACTTCATTCAATTATTTTAATATTATAAATTAAGAATTTGAAGTTTCACTTAGATGCAAATAAAAAACTGAATTTATAATATAAATAACATAAAATAAAATTTTTATCAGCTACAATTGAGCAGAATGCAACTGGTACAACATACAATTTAAGTACTAATTTTTGATTATTCTATTTATTCAACAGTTAAGTTAAACTCGCATTTGAAATACATTAGAAAAGCACTTAACTGCAAACACTTTAAAGTACAAAGAAAAAATATTTTAATTAGCACAGTTTTTAAAACACTTTTTGATTTAATTACAGTATTTAAATTTTTAATTATTCTAAATAATTCAGTTGGTATTTCTTATTATTTCCTGCGAGGCATTCGTTTTAGCCCAATATGTCAACAATGTAATTTAATACCAGTTGAGCTGAATTCTATAAATACACGAACTTCAGAGCGAAATTAAAACTATTATCTAAAAAAACTAAATGACGGTACTATCAGACAGCGCATTGATAGAAATACATTAAAATAAGAATATCTTTAGATAAAAATAATTCTGACGCATGCACATTCTGTTACTTGTATAAAATGAGAACAGTTATTAGAAATTACGTAGTTAAAAAGAGAACTAGCACTGTAGTAAACATTTTATGCCTTAATATAACAATATTATTTTTATTTACATCAAAATTATTAAAAATAATTGATGAAAATTTAAAATTTTATAAAAAATATCAAAAAAAATTAAAAAATTTTAATGTAAATATTTTCAAGCAGCAGGAATTTTTTTAAAAAATAAATTTTTATTTTTAAAAATTATGTTACAAATATAAAAATTTATCGTATCTTAAGCCTAATTCCAAATAGCATGTTCTCATATTTCACACCAATATATTTAGCCATTAAAAATTTCAAATTTCAATACTTTAAACAATTTTGTGACACATAATAAAAACACTTTTAAAAAAATCAAAACTTTTCATCAAGAAAAAAGTCAAAAAAAATAAATTCCAACAATCCAAAAAAATTTTACTACTAATTTTTTTTAAAAAAAATTTAAGTCGAAGATTTCTTTTTAAAAAAAGGAGAAATAATAAGAAGTGACCACATACCTGTTTATTCGCATAAAATTATAAAAGACAAAAAAATAACCAAATATCACTTGTTTCTTTCGCTATGTACAAATAAATTTCCAGAAAAAAAATATATCGCGCTGTGAAAACTAGGCTCTACTTTTTCGTATACGGGCAGCTAAGAGAGCTAACTTCTTGCAGTTCCCACTGATCCAACTATCCCAACTGTGAGCGCTCCAGTCTCAACTATTTTATTTTTAGACCGCCTGCTAGTCAGAGGATGATTCTAGATCGGGTATCCAGAGCCATTTTTGGAGCAGGAGGGTCCACCCCCCACCCCTCGTGAGTAGGCACCGTTACGCAATGGGAAAAGTGTGATAAATTTTCGAAATTTGGTGAAATCATTAATTGGAAATTCACTTTCGGGGTTATTTGAGGATAAAAAGGCTGGTGAGAAAGTGGTAAGAAATGCTATAAGACAATGGATGTAGTAAACGAGAAAAAAAAGTGATGAGGTGGGTTCTTGGTCATGATTTGAATGCTTTAAGTATAATATAAAACATTACATAAGGAATCTGTAACAATTAAATGTTACGTCACTTCATTCTATAATTACCTTAATCATTCAGACTATAGGGGAGTCCAGAAAATTCCAAGAACATCATGGAAGTTTTAAGAAATGAGTTGAATGGCGAATCAAAATACCAAAATACAGCGTGAGCAATTCATAGTAGTTACGGATTTCGCCTTTTTTTGCTCTATAAGGTTATCTATTTTTTCAAGAACATAAGTGTATCTAGAAAATTCTAGAAGATGAATATTTAAATATTACAGTCAAAATTTACTTGAATTATACGAATTTTAAATTGTTTTAAAGTAATCTGTTGACTGGCGTTGCTATACATTTTTTGATGTAGCGCAATTCAAATTTAAGTCAATTCCTACTTCGGACAACAAAGAAAAATTTATTTTAGTTACTTTTTATTAAATAATTACAGTTAATATAAATATGTATGTACATATGACAGAATCACAATATTAAGTAAAAAAAATAGAAAGCGATTTTACTTTCTATATAAGGTGTTGGACTGTTATTTTCGTTTGTTATTACTTATTCTCATTCATAAATCAAATTCTCAGAAATTAGGCCTATCCCAGGTAGGATTCAAAACCACGATGTAAACGAAGTTCGGTTTTTTAAAAAAATGATAGATAGGGTTTCCTAAAATTTTAACATTTCTAACTTTTTTCAGTCTGTGAAATTTAATACATAGGAAAAATTTAATTACATTAATTACATCACACGTAAAATTTATATAAGAAATATTTCCATTTTTTAAAATTACTTAATTTCTCGGAGATTTTTTTAGGCAAACATTTCTAGATTTAAAATTAAAGATAGTTTGCTTTTTAACGGAGCTTTAAATAATCGATGATGAAATTAGTCCATAAGGTTTGATTTTGAATCGAAAGATTAATAAAAAAGAAACTTAAACTTTATAGAATGGTGTGAGTTTGTATGTGTGTGCGACAGAGAAAGAAATCCATCCAAATACTTTTTTATTTTGAGAAATTTTAAAATAAGTCATGAAAATAATCAAAAATTTCTAAAAATTTGACTTTTTTTAAAATATTGTAGTAAGATATGCAATTTTAAAATATTATGGATTTCATAATATATTTACACCGTAAAAAGCGTTTTGATTTATATTAAAGTCTGAGTTCTGAATTTATTCAAAATGAAGAGAAAAGGAAAGCAAAAAGTCTTTCAAATAATAAAGGTACTAGGTAACTCAAAAATATCCAAATTTGAGTATTTTAGTTGCTAATGATATATTTTTTGATGCTTAGATGTACTTTCTTTGCAAGAGTTGTAAATCACAAATAAATCTTGAACTCTTTTATTATATTTTATTATTTTTTATAGTAAAAAGTTAATATATTCTGTTATCAAGAATTCAATACGAAAAGGATATTCCTAGCAAGATATTCTTGATAATGGATGTAAAAAACGCAAGAAACACTACACTAAAAATTGTAAATATACCAGAAACATGCAGCAAAAGACGCCGTTTTATGATTGAAAATATTTAATGATTTATCGAAATGTAAAAATTAGAAATGAGATTGGTATAACATTTATATTTATAATAACGTTCGATAACATTTTCTCAATAATAAGTAATTTTAAAACGTCTTAATTTATTTTTACTTTATGAATTAATTTAGAAATTGACGTTTCTAAGAAAAAAACTTAAGACATGGCTCAAGAATCAATATAATACTTAATAATATGGTTAGGAATAAGGATACTGCAACATGTTGGAAATAGATGTTACAAAAAATTTGACATGCACAAAAAAGTCAAATACATCAGCAAGTGCCAACAATAAAATTTCCAGAAGGAAAAAATAAGATTTATACGACTACTATTTATGCAACTGAAAATCTCAAAATACTTATAATATTATCATTCGTTTTATTGTCGATAAGCAAAGTTGTATTCGCCTTCATATAATTATTTTACAATGTTTATCTATGTGTAATCATTTTTAAAGTAATATTTATATTTCAGTCATATTTTGAAAGAAATCACCTGCTTTTTTAAAGTTTAGATTAAAAGAGTTTCTTTTAAAATCAAATCATTAATGTAACTGTGAAAATATAGTCAGCAGATTAGTCAATTAAATTTTTCACATTATTATTTGTTATAAATTTGGAAAAACATGTCTGGCAATGAAACTATTTTTACAGTTTTAAGAAGCAATTGATTCAGTTGCAAGCTTGGAATGGAAGATTGGGGTACAGATAGTTTTCTTCCTGTGATTGCGATCGCATTTGATTATATTATTAGGATCACAGTAAAGCCGATACAAAAGGTATGGGTAGTTACTTTATTTAAAGCTATACTTATATACTTGTATTAAATCTATTCCTTTTTTATAAGAAATGCGTAAACACTATTATTTGACGTAGTTTTTAACTCTGAATTTCGAATTCATATTTTTTAAAAAATGGAAGGTTAAGTTAATTTCATTAATAGCTTTAACGATATTCATTTGAATATATTTAATCTCTAAGAGCGCAAAAGCAATTTGTTGTTTTAAATAATGACATAACACAATAAAGGCAAAATAAATTTCAAAATATTTCAAGTCACTTACTAAGAAAAGAATCTTAATGGTTAATTTTTAGTCAAAATGAATGCAAGTAATAATGACTTTATGAAAATTTAATTAACAATTTCGGAAATTATTTATTTTCCATTACTTGATCATAAAAGTTTTGAGTAAACTTCTTGTTCCTCCACAGCAAGCCTACTTTCACGCCCATTTTAATATAAATTCAAGACTCTCTCAGACATTCACAAATCTAAATATTATGAAACACCTAGCATAATTCGTGCATGAAGTGCTACGGAATTCAAATATTAGTTTCATTTCGTTCATTTTTAAAAAAAAAAGTTATTTTAGTAAGCAATTTTGCTAAAATAAAACTCTTTTTAAAACTTATTGCTTTAAGATTTACAGCACAGTCTTAATGCGGTGTGACAACTCTTACACAACAAGAAATTCTGTAAGAATATGAGTGAGGGAGAGGAACAAAAGTTTCAAACAGACGTTTAACCGCGATAACATGTATTTTTGTGTACACACACAAGTACACAAAACGTCGAAATTCGTGTCAATCGTGCAAATCTACCGTCTGAATCTGCATTGCGAGTCAAAATTATCATGAATCATGGATTGAAGCCAAATCCTCAACACGTCCAAGAGACTCCAGTCTCGAAGACAATGGTTCCTTTGGAGATCCAAACAGTTCATTTGACAGCTGCGACGTGTTTATCAGTGTGT
Source organism: Trichonephila inaurata madagascariensis (assembly GCA_019973955.1). NCBI lineage: Eukaryota > Metazoa > Arthropoda > Arachnida > Araneae > Nephilidae > Trichonephila > Trichonephila inaurata. Next base: position 192,014 of record BMAV01015170.1, read on the forward strand.
TAATGCACACGATGATTTTATTTTACTGATACTATTCCTGTTATAAACCTCATTAAAATTCATCACATTCCATTTCTCAAGCTGACCTCTTTCGAAGCGCATATATCACTAAAAGCCATCAAATACACTCGATTGGGGGCGAAAATAACACTAAATTCATTTCAAGAATATGGAAATAGTAATTTCCGTACGGAGAAGTTTTGACCTTACAATTAAATTTTATATCCTATCAATGTCCTCTGGTCTTCCTCTTACGGACCAGCTGTGGGTTAGCCCACAATACTCGCGACTCAATATTCAATCATCATTTTCATCGCGCCCCCTTCCATACAATAACATTGTATTGAATTCAATAATACTATACTTTTACACTAAAGCTACAGTACGACTTTAACCTCTTATGTGCCACTGACGTATATAAACGTCTCGCTCAGCCCAAGCATTAATCTTCTGGACGTATATATACGTCTTTCCGAAGTACGATCTTTTCATGGCACTGCTATTTATAAAATTATTCCTAAGCCTTTGGAATACAACAAAAGGACCTTGGTAGTCTTTGCAAAGGATTTACTTATATTTCAGAGGATTTTGCTTATGTATTTCTTTTCTCCTCCTCCCTCCCAAAAAAACCCATCAAAATACGCGCGTCTACGTGGAAAACCGTGGCATTGTGGACCAAACCGCGTAACTTTTAATCGGCAGTTAAGGAATTAATTATAAACTGTACAAATCATCAAGATAAGTATTAATACAGGCCCATGGGGTCACTGGTATTTATCAAACTTGTTCTTAACTTAGTATTGTTAAATTAATAATAAAATACATTGTACAGTACAGATACTTTTATATAAGTGTATTATATTAGTATAAATGTGTATTTTATATTTTATTATGTCAGAAAGTATTTTGTTTGCTTACTTTCAGTAAATTAGAAATGCTTTGAATAATATTTAGTTTTCAACTTTTCAACATGCTCGCGCCCCCCTTGTAGAGTTATCACGCCCCTCAAGGGGAGCGCGCCCCACAGTTTGAGAAACGCTGGGTTAGCCTATCCCTTTGTCGTAATATGAAGGACGCCCCACAGAAAATCAGTTGTTTAGCGTGGATCACCTCAAATGTATCAGGTCTCAAAATTCTAGCAAAGTGAGGGAACTGAAAGGGGAATGCCAATTCTTACCTCTGGTCAACTGAACATAATTTGAAACTATATCTTTCGCTGTCAATAGTTCATTTTAGAATTTCACAGTGTGGCTAACCAAAACTAAATCAAATTTGAGTCTTTCACAATCTGATGTATAAATAGAATCACCTCCAAGTCACGTAAGATGTCCATGATGATTAGGTTACTAGTGAATTCAAGTAGTTATTGCGACGGTTGTAGGCTCATTTAAAATTACAACAATACTTTTTAGAGATAGAAATCTATATTGAAATACGAGAAACAACATAATCCCATCTCAAGATTTGATTCCAAATTCTTCTATATTCTGAAAATTTTTATACTTTTTATTTAAGTTCACATCTTTTTGTGTGTGTGTGATATTTTCATCCTTACTAATATTATAAACGTGAAAGTTTGTGTGGATGCTTGGTACTCTTTCACGCAAAAACAACTGAATGAATTTTAATGAAACTTTACAATAATATAGCTTATATATCAGAATAATACATAGGCTATCATTTATAAAGATATTGTGGGAAGTCTTCAAAATATCACGATAATTGTCATGTAAGTAGAAAATATTCTGCCATCTGCAAAAAATCCCGCGACAGCATATATTTATCTTTTATGTGTGAAGCAAAACTTTGCATTTTGTTTTGTCTACGACAGGCGCCAGGAGCTGCGAGAGCTTGAACAGGCGGAGTGTGAGGCTTATTACAATTTTAACATATAATAAATACAACAAAAAGTAATATTAACGTATTACACTTCCAGATATAAATTATTTATACTATTTTAAGCGTTCATTACACATTCTTTATAACAATGTGCTACTTTTGGTGAACAAAGATCAGATTAGGAAGGTGTTTTCAAAAATTGACCCACGAGAGAGTTATGGGGAGTTATAGATAAAAAAATTCTTTTTATCAGCTATTAGATCTACAGACAAAATTTAACAAACAAGGTTTTTTTTTATTATTATTAAGCTGAGATATGCAAAAAAACTTTTTTTGTTTTGTTTAATTTGCAATTCACGTAAATTAACTCATTAAAAACTTCTTTATCCTTCAATCTGTATTGTTCAATTTTTCAATTCACTCGTGCGAAGAACGGGTATGACAGCTAGTCTTATATATATATATGATAGGCCCCAAGCCTGCTGGTAAAATGAGGAAGGCATCATCTCTATAATAACATTTATTTTGCTTCAATCACATAAAATCCAACATGGCGTCCCTTTGGCGAGCAACCGATTAGAACAATTATCAACACATCGGACAGGACTCACCAGCTAAGCCTTTTCGAGTATGCGTCCTTCTTCGTCAGCTCTCGCTCCACCTTTAAATAGGCTTACTTACCCACAAATCCTTACGTGATGGTAAAGAGTTCGCTCTATTTTTATTTATTACTTACTTAATTTTGAAACCTGGCATATATATATATATATATATATTTGTTATTTTTATTGTTAAGGACACGAATTTAAGGAAGTTTGAATCATCATTCCACAAAAAACCACAAAATAAATAGCAAGGGTTTCTGAACGGCAAACTAAAATGTTCTTCAAAGACTTTAATGTGCTTCACTGTAAATTTTCATGAAAAAAATTTAAATGCAGGTGTCGTCTTCGTCATTTGATTGTAATTCAAATTTAGGAAGTCCATCGTCAACAGCTTACTGCCAATTTCTAGAGCAATGCTAGCTTTAAACACTTTTTAATGCTTAACGTGTAGTTTTTGCTTTCTGTATTACAATGTCTTTTTCAAATAACATTAAAACTTTAAATAAGAATCTTTCTCTTGCATTCTTTTCTGTTTCCGTAAGAATGAAATACGTATTTGTAATGTGTCAGGTATTGAAACAAGAACCTTCATTTCTCGCACTAGAAGTACAATGTCCTATTCCAATTGTGTCCAAGCTGTCGCTTTACCTTTTACATTTATTTTGAATGAAACTTCACAAAAGTAAGAATACATGAAGACAAACTATTTTTAACTGCGTTTGCCAATTGTACCCAAACTGTCTCTTTACCTTTTAGATTCTTTTTACCTGCGGTCTCGAAGAATTAAGAAATCCATTCGAACGAACTAGTGCATTTCTAAGTGCGTTCCAATTGTGTCCAAGCTGTCTCTTTACTTAATTTTCTTTTTTAAACTGAAATCTCGGATAAGGAACGAAAACATAAAAAAGATAACTAATGCATTTGTAAATTCAAGCCTCATTTTTCACATTTTCTCAATTGGTTTCACTAAGTCTCAGTCAGAATGCATTGGAAAAGCTACAAAAACTCAAGACAATGTCTTGGAAGCTTCTTTGAAAACAAATGCATTATCTTTCCTTTTTAAACATAGTCAGAAATAGAAAGTCGTTACAAGAGAATCAACATGAAAGAGATTTCGAAGAAAAATGCGTAACTTTAGAGTTTCTTGGGTAAAAAAAGCTTTGGTAAATATTCTCATGTAAATAATTTTTAAACATATTTTTCTTTAAAAAATGTTACAATAACCATCCGCATTTACAACGGGTTCATTTGTTTTTTTTAAAAAAAAGAGTCGAACTTTGATGCTACATGGGCTATTGACGACGAACCTAGAAATTTCAAACACCTCGGTCAAATGACAAGGATGACACCTATCTCCATAAACTTCAACTTTGATGACTTTCAACCGGGGCGGGCATTACGTCGATCGCGATTGACGAGTGGACCGCCAAAACATTTTGAGGTGACTGCCTGAAGATTTCAGAAGGTAGTAATTATATACGGAAAATTCAAAATTGGCTGACAGAATACGCATACTATATAAGTATTCTACTGACTATAACAACAAAAACTATAGATAAAAATGTTTTATTTTTTAATGTATTTTGAATTGTTTCATAATAAATGCATCATTTGATATTATTATATTTGTGGCTATTACTATTATGTTTGTATCTTGCGTTTTGGTTTAAACGCGGTTTTAAAAGAGTTGTTACAAAAAGAAGTATATATTCCGTATTTATATATATATTATTAAACTATAATAATAACATTTTCTCCTTACCTCACCACACCTACGACATTGGGCAGTGGCGCACAAAAGAATTTTTCAAGAAGGTAGAGGGAGGGGGTCGAAGGTCTATCATTCTTGTATCATACCCCAATACGTAGCCAAACATATTTTTTTTAATTTTGTCGATTTTCGGGAACAAAAAACAGCATAAAATAAATTATTGAATAAATAATTAACATTAGTTAATAAAAAATACCAATAACATATACTTAATTACATTTTACGATCTTTTTACATGGGATTATAATCATTCTGAAAAAAAACCCCAAGGGTATTGAGGGAGGTCCGGCCCCGGGGCCCGCCCCCCCCCCTTGCGTGCGCCACTAACACTGGGTGAACCGCAACACCTTGAAAAAATTAGAAGCAGCCCGCGTGTATCCTGGAAAAGTCTGCCCACCCCTGACAAATTTAACGTGCAACGGACTCGCTACACGGCGGGTCAGTGACACTAGGATCGAACCCACGACCCGACACTGATGACTACAAGTTCGTGACCATGATCACTCGGCTTCCACGACCAATCCTTTACAACGGGTGAATACGCTTGCTTTTTTCTCCAAAGAAAATACACTAACTAAAATTAACCAAAACATTAGAACAGTAATATATCGACCTACATAGATAGAAAAATAACAGTAATAAATGTTTGGCAGTAAGGATAAATTGATGGAGTTACTCTACTATCTTAAATTTAAAAATAAATAAATAAATAAATATGAAATTAAAATAACTTAAAAAGCAAGAATATATTGAATAATTTTAATTGAACGAAATAATCGTATATAAATACTGAAAAATGCGTACGAGAAAGATAGGTTTTAGAACAAGACAAATAGCAGGAAGTATGGAAAACAAGTCTCTTTAACTTGAAATAGTAAACAAAATTTAGATACTTGAGTGTTCCCAGTAAAATAACTTATTTTAAACAATATTATGTACACCCCTTTACAATAGAGCTAATAAATATTTTTCTAATTTCACTCACACGCTGAAAAAGTCTTCGGATTAATTCATTAAATATACTAAATTGGATAATTTTAAAAATATTTCCTTTAGGAACCATAAATTAAAAAAAAATTTGCCTTTAAATTCTTACATATTTTAAGAGATTTTATGTAAAAAGGGAGTTCATTTATCAAAATTAAACCATTAAATTAGTATGGAAAATGAGTCACGAAATAATAAAAATTTCAGCTTATATTAAAATAGAGTTAATATTACGCGTACACCAACTATATTCAAAAGTTGTCCAGAATATTTCGATTGCTAAAGTTAAAAATATATTTTAAATCAGCGTTTCTCAAACTGGGCATGATAACCCTACGAAGAGGGCACGAGCATATCGAAAAGTCAAAAATAAAAGATTTTAAAAAATTACAAATTAACTGAAAAGGAGTAAAACAAAATATATATCCAGACATAATAAAAAATAAAATACACTGTTATAATATACTTATAAATGTATCAGAACTCTGCACAATGTATTTGATAATTAATCTCACAATACTAAGTTAAGAACAAGTTTAATAATTACAAGTGATTTAACATAGGCTTGTCATATACAAAATTTTACACTTATCTTGATAATTTGTGCGGTTTATGATTAAAATCGTATCGTAGTTATAATGTCAAAGTGCATTATTATAGCATTCAATACATTGTTATTGTGTGAAGAGGGGCGCGATGAAAATTTTGATTGAAAATTGGGTCACAAACATTGAAAGTTGGAGAAACACTGTTTTAAGTACATGCTTATATAAGACTGGTTTAATATCTTATATATGTGCGTGCGCGTTTGCATGTAAATAAAGTGCATGTAATATTTTTTTTTATTTTTTTTTTACTTTTCGTTTTAGAAAATCTTAGCTTTTTATCTGAAATGGCTATGTCAAATACAAGAAAAACCTTTTTAAAAAGAACAGCTATAACGTGTTGATATACAACATACGAAAAACTACAAGAGTGACTTTGACAATGAAACAAAAGTTGAAAATTTTTTTTTAAATAAAAAGAGCAGAAAGGAGTATGTTATTTTTGGCTCAACGCCTCTTCAGCCCAATCTTTTCGACTTTACGAACACTGATTAGTTCATTTGAAATCCAAAGCCCAATCCCTACAAATCACCCAAATCGTAAAAAAATTCCAAGCCTACTATTTTTGCCAGAAACAATTCTATATTTCTCTAGAATCACCTCGCACGCGAAAAGGTACACGTCATCAGGGCACGTCTCCCCCTCCCGGTGAAATATCGCGCCTGCGGTTTCTTACCGGGGGTGAATCGGGGGCGTTTTCTTGGCGAGCGTGAATCTTGGCAGAAGATTCTGATTGCGTCTCAGAGATAGAGATGCGAATGAGTGATGCTTTCGCGTGTGTCTCCGCTTTGCATAGGATGATCTCAGCTATGTTTGGCGGATACCAGCCTAAATTTAACACCAACGTACTGAATCAGAACCGATTAAAACGTCCGGTTGTGATACATCAAATGCCTAGAGCATAAGAGTGGGGATGTCTCAGAAGTGTGAAGAAAGCATAATTTGACTCAGATAATGAATTTAGCCAAAGGCGTGACAAATTATGCTTAACAGGCAAACTGGTCAGACCTGTGGCTCCACAGAAATTATCTGTCGGGCGTTAAGAGCTTTTGAGGCCCATTTGGCAGCAACAAGTGGTTAACAGAAAAGCAAATGTGAATCTTTTGAGATAAGAAAATAATGCATTCATTGTGTTTAAGGTCGTTTTTATTAGAATACCAAAAACAACTAAATTTGTTTCATCCTGATGAACGTCATACTAAAGTTTGCACAATGGCTCCTCGGTGGAAAAAATTATAAAAATTAGGATACACCCAAAATTTTTAGGATACTTTTTGGTTTCATGACGCTAACAGTTTCAATTAAAAAAGATGTTTATAATGAAATCAGAGGAAAAAAATATGTACATTTATTATTCACAGTTTAAGAAGAGCATTTAATATGACATGATCAATGCTAAATGCAGTAAATTCATATAAATAGATTTTAAATTTCAAACAGAATATACATTATTAACCAGACTGTCTGATAAGAGGATTCCAACAAACAATAACCCTAATAATGCAAATTTCTATATTCAACTACAACACTGATTTTACACTAATATTTATTATAAAAGAAGTACTTTAAATTCAATGAAATTAAGATACTTCACAGGAACAATAAAAAAAATACACATCTTTATCATTTGAAATATAAATATAAATTACATTCAGTTAAATTAATATTTAGCTACATAAAAAATAAAATTAAAAAATTATAATAATTTATTAAAGGCGCTATTTTAAACAAAAATACCCATTTAATTTCATAAAAAGTTATATTAAAGAATTTTTAAAATGTATGAATCATTATTTTCTTATATTTTAAGATGCTATTTTACAAAATAATTTATTTTTTAAATTTTACTTGACTTTTAAAATCCACCTCTTACATTGTAAAGTAAGATTAAAAATGGCACAATATTTAAAACAAATCCACAAGAATGCAAGACCTAAGGTTACATGAAAAAACACACAAAGAGACTGGATTAAAATTAGTGTTTTCGTCATTCGCTATAATTTTACATAATTCTGACTTCTTAGATCATTTTTCCCCTACAGATTGCATTCAGTGATAAAAATTTAATCTATACAATTAAGACAGACTTAATACATTTAGCACTATTTGAAAAAAAAGATAAGTATATTTAAAAGAAAAACTGAGGAGGGAGAATTTGCAAAGTCTGGGGACTTTTTACTCTTTTACTATCTCTTCAGCGTACTAAGATATAGTTGAAATAGAAACTTATATCCTATTTATAAAGATTTCGTCAAAATTACCATACATTTCAATTAGAAAATGCAGCAGCAGCACCAAACAGTGGTTAACCACTAACAATGTTAATTAATTGGACTGAACAGCCTACACCATGGAAAATGTTTGGGAACTTTTAGTTTATCGAATACATGTAAATAACTTGAAGAGTATTCTTTTACTACTGAACTGAAGGAGCCTATTAAATATACGTGGAACAATTTGGACAAATCTACATGAAAATCTTTCCAAAAAATATGCAAAATAGAATTTTTGGAATCAACCATAAAAATGACATTCCAAAAGATTAATTTCGGTTAACCCTTAAAAATGTGCAAAAAGCATAAAACTTTTTTTTAAAACTTTTTTTATATGTATTAATAAAAAATGTTTTATCATTATGATTTTTCGTTGTTTTTAGTTTTATAGTTGTCCAGAAACGTTACAAATACTCGGAGTATGTAACAAAATTATCTCTGACCAATTTTAAAAGGGAATCGTATAAATATATGGAGCAGTATACATACATAAAAACAAGCTTCATATTTTTAGAAAAAACTAATCAAGATTTAAAAAGAAAGGTATTCACGCATATTTTATAGTCAAAAACTGTTCAGTTGTAAACCTTCTATGAGGATATAAAGAATCAACTATACATCGAATAATTGATTGATTGCAATTTTTAAGTAATGTAAAAAAAAAAAAAACCTTTTCACGACTTTGACAAATCATCTACACAAATCTTGTACACACGAATTCATCAACAGGCGAAAAATTATCACGGAAAATATTTTATTAACTATATCCAATCCGACAACGAAAAGCCGTCGTAATAAAAAAAAATCGTAAGTAAATTCACTGCTGCATTTATCTTCTTAAAGTGCTTAGTTGCAAAGTGAAAAAAAAAGTTGTAACGTTTTATGGAAAGAAAGTCGAGCTACATTATTTCTTATATAACGCTCTGCTCACTGTGACGTTAAAGTTATTTTAAACCCCTCTCTTTTTATTTAGACAGATAGTCCTAAATCTCCACGTCACACGGAAAGATATGCGTAACTACAACGTTCGGAAGAGATTTTTATGCTCCTTAAAGGCATTTTTTCTGGTTTACGGCGAAGAAAATTTCTGACTCTTGAGTGTCAAGCACAAGAAAGTTTTTCTTAAGGGACATGTTTTTTTTCTATTGAGCACAACCAAATTAAAAACTCATTAACACAAATGTAATACTAAGTAACTTTTTGTGGACAGTCGTTTATAATCAGCATTCGATTTTCATACTTTATGTTTTCACTGACAAGTGACAAGACCATTTTAAGATGAACAGCGTATCAGATATGGTATTAACTGTGGTTAAAGGGAGATTTTTTCTCTTTATTCTAAGCAAAAAATGTAATACATTTTATAGAAAGAACACACTCACAAGTAGGGATTGCAATACCGGTATACCGGTCTCTTAAGCCATTTATACAAATTTGTAATAACGGTATTAACAAGTTTAAATACCGATTTTTCTCTCGGTATATATATATTTACTCTAGAAATTTTTTTTGAATTTATACTTCTTTTGGGGCATTAGAGGAATAGGATGAGTGTAAATTTTTTGAATGCGCGCGCACCCCGTCACGGATGTGACGCACATCATCACGGATGCGAAAATCCTTTGTCTAGAAATATACAGAACGGGACAAATCATTCCCACCTTCGATATTCTCAGAAAAATATTTCTCTTAACTTCCCTGAAGAAGCGGACAGCTGGGTTTGAACCGGAGACCTCTCGATCTGCAGCCGAATACTCTACCACTAAGCTATACACCCGCGTCAGCGAACCTTTGCTTTGTGTTCCGTAGGAAAGGATACGAAAATGCTTTGTCTAGAAATATGCAGAACGGAACAAATCATTCCCGCCATCGACCCCTTCCCCATATTATTGGTCCTATTGTTCCATTGCGGGGGTGTTTAAATTTATTTAAATCGTGATTATCTCAGGTTTGGCTGGTCCGATTGACTGAAGGTTAGTATCGTTCAACTCTGCTCGTGACCGCCTTTCGTCCTTGGCTCAGCTTGCCCTGCTAAAGATTTTTAGCAAGATTTTAATCTTGTTACGCCAAA
>BMAV01015170.1:205882-230942 GCA_019973955.1 Trichonephila inaurata madagascariensis
TTCATTTTTATGGATGACAATGCACAGCCACATCGCACTCTTGCTGTTGAGGAGCTGCTGGAAAGTGAAGATATCACTCGAATGGATTGGCCAGCGTGCTCCCCAGATTTAAATCCCATCGAACATGTGTGGGATGCTTTGGGGAGACGTATTGCCACACGCTCACATCATCCGGAGTACAACCAACAACTCAAACAGATGTTGATTGAGGAATGGGCACTCCTACCTCAAGAAATGTTGCACCAGCTGGTTCTGAGTATGCGGAGACGGTGCAAAGCAACCATTGTAGTAAGGGGAGGGCATATACCATATTAAGGAACATCTGCTTGTTGTTCTTCCTGTTGGATAGACAATCATGAGTCACGATACTATGCGTTCAATAAAGCTTGTTTTTGTTTGATTCCATACCGTATGCGTTGTATTCCTTTTTCAGCGCCGATGCTTTTGAAATCCTTTACGTACATAATACTCTCCCTCATTTCAGAATTTCATGTCTCTCAGATGATTTTTCGTGAAGTTATGGCAATAAACCCACCTGTTGCTTAAGTTTTGCACACCAGTGTATATATATAAAGGGAGAGTGTGAACTAATAGTAGGAATTGGAAAAAAAGGAAGAAAGAATGGAATATGGAATATTTTTAAAACATTCCCCTTTCAAGAAAAAAACTCAAATAAAAATAATATTTTGCCTTTTTATAGCTAGGTTATCTAAACCGTGGATAATATAAGATTTTTAAAAAATTCACACTTTTTTCAGAGTTACAATCGATTGAAATAATAGTGGATGTTTTTTGCTAAAATTTCTCTAATCTGATATAATTAAATATGAATAAATCAACTTTTCTAAATTATATATATATCATAATTTTAGTTCAATATCAGTACAGAAATACTAACTTTTTATGGGTAAAATATTTCTATATTATAGAAATATTTTTCACATAAAAAAGATAATGTTTTGAAAATATGGCATTCTTCATTTTTTGCGAAAAAATTTCATTTAAATAATTTTTTTCTGGCAACAATATTCTTAAGACAATCTTATATGTATATTTTCAATTGATACTAAATATCATACAAATTATCTATTTTTATACTCTTTTTTTTAAAACAATAAACCACGGTTCCGAACGTAATTAGTGAACTTATACATGAATTATAATGAGAAAATTAATATGTAATATGCAGTTGCAAAAAATTTAATTAATTTTAGATTCGATTTATCAATGCCGGGGATGAATAAACAACACGAAGTGATACCTGTAACAAACGACCTCATTGTTTCTTCTATGCAGTCTACCCCCACGATATCTTAGCAAGCAAGTTTGTACTGGGAGAAAAAAAAACAGAAAATACGGTTCGTTCCAAATCCTACCTACTTGTATAAACTTCAGAGAATGAACTTAAGTTGGATTATTTAAATGACACCAACTCTTTAAATCAATAATAATTTTCATACTGTTTCTCAAAAGTAATAGTTAATATTATTATAAGTGAGATTGGAAAAGCTGCCAGAGTAAAGAATAATCATAATCTTTTTTTTTTTTTTTTTTTTTAAATTGCAGATTCATTTGGTTGTATGTTTGATGGCTTAGACTAGATAGAATTTGTACTCAAGAATTCGTTCTGCTTGGAATGCATATTTTTTCTTAGTCCAAGGTTTTTCTTTAGGTAAACTTCCAACTAGGTTAAGTTTTTAATTAGAAAGAGGTTCAACGCACGCAAGCGTTCGAGCAAACATCAACTAATTGAGCATACACGCTTTCCCTTCAGATACTTCTCCGAGAATTTTCAAGAGTCATCTGGTAAGTTGTTTCTTAACTAAAATTTCAATATTTTTTGAAAGTAATACGAAATATTTATTTACCATTAGTCCCACATTGACACTTAATAATAAATTTCAAAACTAGGTTATGATTTTAATTAAAAGAGACTAAACGTCTTCATGTACATGAAACAATCAATTTACCTTATATCGTACTTTTTAAATTACGAGTAACTATTAGGTTAAGCGTTTAGAGTCCTATATTGTCTAGTACTTAATGTATTTTACAAAATCCAAAATTTTAAATACTTCGAAAATCCTATGAAATATTCCACTGAAATGAGAAATCATCTCAACATGTTTAAATATATCTAATTTCTTTTCTTAGCAAGTTCCGAGGAATAAAAGAAAAACGCAGTTAAAAAAATATCGGGATTGTAAACATATTTCCTAAATTATTTTCATAAATTACTTGTATAATGTATTAGCTACCAAAAGGCTATCTTTTTAGCTACCAATAACATGCACCAGATAGCTTATATCTGGCTTATCCTGACTTAACTTATCCTGATAAGTTATAAGCCGCGAAAGAATTTAATTTTCAAAAATATGTGTGTGTGTTATCACAGTCAAATTTCTCTAATCACTTGAGTTGGATTACAATAAAACTCAAAAGAAAATTAATCAATATATAATTGATCAATCCATTAATATATTGTAGTGCCTTTTACGTAATCAGTAACTTAGAAGGAATTAAAATATAACAAGTTATTAAGATTTTATGACATTGTGGAGTTACCATGTTTATTCTCTAGAACTATTTTTTCGCCATTTGGCTGTCCTTTTGGCCAGGGAGCCAATTAGAAATCAATTGTAAAAGAAAATAATGTACTCAATTATCCAAGCAACAGCCAATTTAAATTTTTTGGCTTTGTAACTAACGTCTAAAGTACAAGAACATCAAAGCACTGACAGATGAAATACTTAAAGCTCCAAAAAAAATAGTTGTTACATTAAGAGAGATAAACGCGTAACGCTTAATGCAATTAAAATGTATAAGCAAACTGTATTTCTCGACCTCCTTAATTTCATAGCCAGCATCTTAAACATAAGACGATATAACTGGAAATATCTACTCAAAATCTCATAAATATAGTATTGATACACGAATATTGTGATCAATTCACCGTAGATTTTATACAATCAATATACAACCAAGATTTGAACTTTCAACTCTTTTAGTTTCGTAGTCAGCATTTTAGACAGAACAACATCTGAGTTCGCGATTTCAACCAAGAAAAATTTACTAAAAGTTGATGAAATATATAGCTGTGTGTGATGCACTGAGCAATTTAGAAAAAAATAATTGGCAATGAATATCAAATCAAGATAAGTATTTGGAGCTCATTAGTTCTGTAGTCAATATTAGACACAAGAATATCAAAGCATTACAAAGTTTATTAAAACCAGGCTATGGAATCGGAGCTGGAGTTGCTAAAAACACGTCGACTCCGACTCTAGTTTTTGTTGGAAAGTTTGAATTTCAAATGAAATTAAAAAGAATTGGGAAAAAAAATAACGGCAAACTGAGTTATTATTTTTAATTATGAATAATATTTTGAGAAATATTAGGATAATATTGAAAAAGTTAAGACAAATCGAATGAAAATAAAGAACAAAGAGCCTTTAGATATAAAAATGAAAAAATACAAGATTTCGATACAGTCCTTAAAGAAATAGAGAAATATGATCGCTGTTGCTAGACACCTATTACTCTCTCTCTTATACAAATCTATCCCAAACAATTTTAAAAAGTAGCCATAATATTAACAGCTATTCCTTCCACTCGTGAGGAAAAACTATTTTCATTTCTGTAGTTCATCAAATCGTTGATCTACGATTCACTATTATATATCTTGCCGAGGCTATACTGTTTCTCAGAAATTACTTATGCCAGTTTTTCCATTTCATATTAAATGCTAATTATTATAAATAATCTGCTATGTTGCCAATTTTTTTCTGCGGCATCTATTATTTCTCTTATATTTAAAAAAAATAGACTGTAACACACGTATGTGTTTACAGATATATGAGGGAGTTGGAGTCGGAATAGGAGTCGTTAAGTTTAATAAAATTCCCGGAGTCAGAGTAGTTGGTCAATTAATACAAGTCTCTTTCGCACTTTATGGCAACGATTTTGTAATTTATTTTCCGGTTTACATTTTTAGATAAAACTTTGGAAACTTCAGAATAATCTTTTGCTAATGTTTTTTTTTTCGAATGGAATATAAATAAAACGATTTATTTTGAAAATGGCACCTAAAATTGATAAATGGCTCGAAGGTTACGTAATTGCGCTTTCCGAGGAAAAATATTCTTATCGACAAATTATAAAGTGCTGCAAAATTCTTGGCTACTGAATTTTAAAAAAAAGGTATTCGTAATACATTAAATTTGGAAGAAAAGAAAACGTCTAGCTGAAAGCAAAAATGAAAACATGAATACGAAACCTCATCCTATATGACTGTTTAAACGCAGGCATCTATCAAGAAAGTGAAAGAAATTTCTTATCCTAAAAGAAAATCCACTGATTCAAAGATTCATTGCATCGGATCTAAGAATGTCTTCTCTCTGGCACTGTAAGTGAAATCATTCATAAAGATTTAAATTTAAAAATGATGTTTAAACCTTAAGTTCATATGCTTTTGCCAAAACATGTTGCTGAAAGAAAAACAAATTGTTGAAAATTATATGAAAAACACTTAGCTGCTGAAAAATGGAAATTGTGATAACACTCGTTGTGTCACGGGTATATTTAAGTAATTGTAATATGAGAAGATCAATTTTCTATTGCTCAACTGACGGAAATGACTGTACGTCAGTGTACAATATAGTTCCTAAAGGGATTTACTATAGTTGCAGGATTTTCTAACAACGGCAAATTAAAAATTAAAACAAATCTCAAATAAAGCCACGATTAATTCACTCTACTATCAGTAGAGCATTTTAGAACCAATATTTGAAGAAGTTCCAACCTTATATGGAAACAGCATTGATAAAGTTGAATTTCATATGGACAAAGCCTCTAGTCACCCATCTAAGTTAAATATTTATCAAAGAAAGAATTAAAAAGACAAATAAAGTGTATCCCATTTGATGAAATACTTGTAAAATCATCCGACGCTTCTTCAATGGACTTTTGTGCTTTCGGTTTATTAAAACAAGCCTTAGGAAAACGGCATCCAAGAGCACTGAACGGACTTTCGAAAACGATTCAAGAGGAAGGGAGTAAAATAGGCGCGACAGTACTAAGAAAAAGTTTACTTTCATCGAAAATTCAAGCTACAGCTATTTTCAAAAACCATGGCTATCAGATAGAAGCAAATTGCCACAAAAAAATACGACATTTATAGATAAAAATTAACTATGAAAATCGTTTCCATAAAGTACGAACGACCTTCCGTACTACAGGTAATTTACTGTAGATTTCTCAATTCCTGCTATTAGCTCACACACTCTCTATATATTTATTTATTTATTTATCTTGGTAGAATTTTTAATCGTTAATAAAATACATTTTAAAGCGCTCAATTGAGCTAAAATTTTATATACATGATTCTTTTGGATGACAATACAATAATTTAATTATAATTTATAAAAATTAATTGATTAAAACTAATTATTTAAAGAATTACAAATACAGCCACGTTGGCATCATTTTTGGCTACTTAGCTGCCCTTTTGGTGACTTGTGTCAAAACTTGAAAAGGTTTTTTTCTCGTGTTTTAAAGCATTCAGTTGAACTGAAATTTTATATGCAAGATTGTTTTGAATGACAATACGATACTTTAATGATAACTAATAAAAACTAATTACCACTTTAATGTTGTGATTCTGTCATATGTATATACATATTTATATCAATTGTAACTATTTAATAAAAAGTAGCTAAAATAAAAAAAAAATTTGTTGCTCTAAGTAGGAATTGACTTATAATTTTTTTTAACATCACTTGTTATTAATAAAAACACAAGAAAAGTGTCACATCTTAAGAAGACAGATAAACGAAACCTGATCACTAAAAGGTTGAGTGTTTTCTTTCGGCGTCTGCTCATGGTATTTAACGTGACATTAGGTTAGGTAAAAAAGAAAATATGCAAGTTTATTTTGTGATTGTAATTACAAAGGAAAGAGCAGGCTTTTTCCGTGAGCCAGCCACGACTAAATGTGTGTCATCCCAAATTCCGTGAGGCTTAACATGAATCACGCTAGCAGTGGGAGGAAGGTAATACCATTCCAAAAATACACGCCCTGCCACACGTCTGCTGCTCAGAACTTCCTCACGGTGGTTTACTCAAAATTTTACTTGCGGAAGGGAAAAAAAAATAATGGAAAAAGCTGAAAGAAGAAAGTGGCAGCTTATGTAATGTGGAGTAAAGGTAAGAATCTCCTTTTTAAGCTTTTTCCGTAATCTCTTCTCTTTAATGGCACAATTGCAATTTGAATAACAGGACGTTGATAACGGTTTTGAATTATAAATATTATGTAAAATTATTTCTGTGTGTAATTGAATTAAGGTATCCGACTCCGTTCAGAACCGTGATTTTGCAAAAGCGTATAAATGGATAATATTTATGATATTTAGTGTCACTTAGATTAGAAAATGTATATAAAATTGTTTTAAGAATAGTAATAGAATAAAAACATTATTTAAGTACAATATTTTGACAAAAAATGAACACAGAATGACCAATTTTTAAAGCATTCTCCGTTTATGAAAAGTGCTTCTATTATAATAATATTTTGCCTGTACATAGCTCAGACCTCTGTACAGAGGCTGAACTAGAATTTTTGAAATATGTAGCTTAGAAGTGGATTTATCCATATTTTATACTGCAACAAAGGGGAGAAATTTTAAGAAAAAAAACACCAATAATTATTTCAATGGGTGGTAACTCTGAAAAAATAATGTGAATTTTTCAAAACTTCTTGTTCAGGCTCTCTCTGGAGAAGTCTTAATATAAGCAAAATATTATTATTATAGAAGTATTTTTTATAAAAGGAGAATGTTTTTTAAAAAAAGTTATTCTAAGTTAATTTCTTGCCAAAATATTGTATTTAAATAATTTTTTGTCATAATGTGCTTACGATAATTATACATGTATTCTAATCTAAGTGACACTAAATATCATGAAAATTATTCATTTATGTGCTTTTTTAAAATCTCGGTTCTAAACATAGTCGGATACCTTAAATCGACAAAAACGTTTTCAAGAAAGTTTTAACCGTATAAGAGGTAAGCTATAACTATATCATTTGTAAGATGTCTTGAATGTCAGCTATCAACTGGAATAATAAATATATTTTTTTGAAAAAAAACCCACGCTGTAATTATGCGTTGCTAATCAATTAATTAAAATTCCTTTTAGTCTCAATTAGTAATTTCATTCCAAAAGACTTGGAAGCATGATAACTCAACCTCAAAAGTTCGCGTTAGTAGGGATAGAAGTCTGTACTAATTAAACTTAACAGTTTAGATCAGAATTTTTGCTTCAAAATGTTAAATTTGTACACAAAAGTAACAGGCTAATAATAAAACTGCAATGAGATACATTTACAAGCATAGGCGAATGGTTAAACACCAATATTTTACCTGTGTTTATATAAAAGTAACTAAAACAAGAAATTGTAGTGCTAAACAATAACAATACTATCGAGGATTTATTGGATGGTTATATTTTACAGTTTTAAAGTACGCTATTCCTGAAAAAAATTCATTGAATGCTTGTGCATCAAATTATACATTTTTTTTTATTATTATTAAATCAATTTTCTTTTTAATGTTTTTTTTATTAACAGTACATCTTTAATTATAACTATTTCAATGTGGATGAATAATGCTTCCATGTAATTAATAAACCTCTTTTTTTCAAAATAGTAATTCCTTTTATTTCAGTGTTTAGTAATTTAATTAAGAGATATAAAGTTACAAATTAAGTAATATGGTTAAGGGAAAATATTATTTACATTGGTTCTTCCTATGCTCAGTTCAAAAAATATGCTTTCAAATCTCTGTTATATTAAAAATATTTTTTTAAAGTGATTTTGCAGCTCTTGCTTTGATAAAATTTCCAGTCATTCTTCATTACTTATTTGAAGCTTCCAGGGAACCGTATAGCAAATAGAATGAATTTCTTTAAATTTCATGTAAGTATTCATGTAAATTAAAATGTTCAAAAATGAAAATGGTATTTCATTCAAAATTGCATCTCAATAATTATTATGTCATAAGTTAAATGCATCTATAAAATTGATATAATATTATTTTTAGCAACATAATACAGTCTTGAAGGCAATAAATTGTCTTCTATGGGAAACGGATGCCATTTCAACATAGCCAAAATAAACTCGTTTAAATGCGTTACAATAAATATAGTATTTTTATCCATATTTCTGTAAGAAAATCTTGAAATTCCACAAAGTATTTTTGAGAAAAACTAATCGTTTTCTTTAGTAGATTAAAACTGTCGAAATGTGTAGTTTTTTATAAATCTCTTTAAACGCGTTATTTATATGCATTATATATATTTATGCAAAAAATTAATTCTAAATATTTATTTGCCTTCAGTTTTTCTAGTATGTAAGTATGAACTTCAAAAGAATAGTTGATTAAAAGATAGTCTTTTTTAAAAAAATGGACGAGGAAAAAAATTGTTCACTTCAGGCTGTTTTCACCAAATGTATATTTTCAGACAGAAAAATGTCTCAATGTTCATCAAAATTTTCAAAATTGAAATTCATACATCGGTTCACAACATAAAGTTTCTAAAATTTCAAAATATTCTATAAATAAGTAATTTTTTATTTTTATGCATTAAGGGATAGCTCATTTAGCATTGCAGCATAGGAGAAAAAATACGAAGCACCTTTTATGCCGGAAAAAATTGTTCAACTCTGATAAAAATGAAAGGTTTGATAAAATATGCTACTCTCCATAGCAGAGGTGGGGTATCCGCGGCCTTAAGGCTGCATGGCGCCTCCATGAGTTTCTTGTGCAGCCTTCATAAAAGCTAGTACTTGTATTAATTAATATTTAATTACACAGATTACAAGAATTTTCAAATCAATGGAATTAAACAAAGAATGGCATGAATGTATATATGCTTCAATGACTGCTTGTGGGAATGGCCAAATGTACATTTCTAATCTTAGAACACCACCTAGTGCAACACAGCAACATTACCACACGTGTTATATGATCTCTACACAAAAGCTGTTTTGTACTCTTATTGTTGTGACTGATTCCATGTACGTTAAAACGTATTTTTCTGTATGAATTGCATTTGAATATTAATTTAAATATTAAAGAAATGTTTCTTTAAAAGTTTCTTTTAACAGAGATATAACAATTAGACTGTTAAATTAGTGATCTTATGTAAACCTGGTAATGTGCTAGTAACAGACTCAACTCGTATTGCTAACGGCCATTGGGAAAATCTAATTATTGTTTTACTTAATCTGTGGTTTTACTGGTACTTTTGTGTTATTGTATCTCTAGCGAGTATACGCTTTCATAGAGAAATTATTTAATATTCATTTCTTATATGTGAATATTAAATAAGGTAAAATATTTTATATTTTACCTTTTTCTGTCAAATAATAAATAAATATGAATTCAGTTTTTTGTAATATTTCTAAAAATGCACCAAGTTGTTCAAATTGTACAAAAACTATAATAATTTCATAAAAGTCGCATTTATAGATGTATTAAGGTATCCGACTACGTTCGGAACCGTGATTTTAAAAAAGCGTATAAATGAATAATATTTATGATATTTAGAGTCAGTTAGATTATAAATGTATATAAAATTCTTTTAAGAATAATATTACAATAAAAAATTATTTAAGTACAATAATTTGAAAAAAATGAACATAGAATGACTAATTTTCAAAATATTCTCCTTTTGTGAAAAATGCTTCTTTTATAATAATATATTGCTTGTATATAGCTCAGACCTCTCTACAGAGGCTCAACTAGAATTTTTGAAACACTCACATTATTTTCAGAGTTACAACCATTTGAAATAATTATCGGCGTTTTTTTCTTAAAATTTCTCCCCTCTGTTGTCGTAAAACATGGATAAGTCCACTTCTAAGTTATATATTTTAAAAATTCTAGTTGAGCCTCTGTACAGAGGTCTGAGATATATACAGACAAAATATTATAATAGAAGCATTTTTCACAAAAGGAGAATATTTTGAAAATGGGTCATTCTGTGTTCATTTTTTGTCAAATTATTGTACTAAAATAATTTTTATTGTAATATTATTCTTAAAACAATTTTATATACATTTCTAATCTAACTGACACTAAATATCATAAATATTACCCATTTATACGCTTTTGCAAAATCATGTTTCCGAACGTAGTCGGATACCTTAACCTGTGTGGCCCTTTATTACTACCTAATTTACATGTGGTCTCTAATGGTAAAAAGGTTCCCCTTCTCTGCTCTACAGGATAGGAAAGCCAGAATATAACATTAATATTGAAGTACTTTCATATAAGAAAGTATTCCAAATTCGGGTTCTATTCGTTAACATTGTGCGAAGACAACCTAAAAAGAACAGTATACCCATTCACAAATACTGTGTCCTGTGACTTACCTTCTTCCTCTGGTTGAACTGAAAGATATGCAGATGCAGTTTTACAACCAGCGATATTGGTGGCGGTGCAAGTGTACTTTCCAGAATCTTCTGGATAAGCCTCTGGAATGCAAAGGATAGCCACCCCCTTGGAATAGGACATCTGGTAGTCCTCTGAAGCTGCAATCATGTTGTGGTCTTTGAACCAGCGAATGTTCGGTTGAGGAGTTCCCTCTATCACGCAATCGAACTGGACACTGTCCTTCTCATTCGCATGCACATCCTCAGGCAACTGGAAATCAAAGGAATAAAAGAAATTGATTAGACGTTATGAAGTAAAAAAACATTTTCACTCTCACACAATAGTGCATGTTTTTTGTATTTACATTTAAACATATTAAATTGTTTATATATTAAAACCTTCTTTAACTTTCAATTAAATGTAATTATATATACTATTTAAACCTATTATTTGACTTTTGCTATTACAACGCTCTTTGTGACATTTTTAATTATTAATATAATATATTTTATTTATTAATTAATATATTTAATTATTAATATGTATGTATTATTCTGTACCATTTGATTAAGTCATATTTTTGTTAATATGTAATATAAATTTATTGATATCCGGTGATCTGGGTAAGTACTATCAAGCAAAGGTGTAGAGATATATATTAGCTAATAATGATACAAGTGTAAAATTAAAGTTATTCCTTTAAGATAAAGATTTATCGATATTAATGTGATAAAAAGTGATGTTATTATGGCTTGAAACTCATTTCTACTTACTAATGTGTTAAATAGTGTTCGTACTCAGAGCTTGCTTGTCTTCAAAATACATGAGTATGTTAAGAATAATTAGATGTTTAACAAATTATATATTAATCTTGTTTAATATTGATAATCAAATGATAACTCAAAAGTGTATGAAGATATAACTATATACAATTTTATTGCAAATAACAAATATAGATAGATAGATATAATAAAACAATAGAATGACGGTTAGTAGTAAATATATTCTACAAATCAGAAGGAGATTAATTTTGAAAAATAGAACGAAGAACAAAAAAAGTCAATGAAGCAAAATGCAAAACTATTATGTTTTCTAAAGCTGTCATAGACTTAAGGTTGTGATGTAGGGTTAAGCATGTTTTATAGTATCCTAACCTTTCTCTCTCAGCAGAAAAATTATACATAATAGTACCAGTAAAATAATAAATCAGCAGAAATCAAAATATCAGCTAAGCCTAAAATTTATATGTGTATTCGAATTGGTAGAAGCTGCTTGCATAGAACATTATGAGGTTATTCCAAAAATATCTTATTTGCAAAGAATATATTTATTTCATAAATTTCATTGGAATTAATTGAATATTAATGCACGATTTCTAATTCAAGTGTATCAATAGTTTCGTAGATCTTCAGCAATGTTTGCTTGAAAAGTAAAATCAGCGAAAATTTCTAAATTTAAATTATGATTGTGTCAAATTAGATATCTTAAATAACAAGTTTTTTTTCCTGCACCTGCCCGTGCTTAATTGCATTTTCATTACTAATTAGCTGCATAATGGATTGTGAATTTACTAAAATTATTCTAACTAGACGGGGATTTCATGTCTGTTATCTGTAATATTTTTAAAATGCAAATGAGCAAAAGTATTTTATACTTGATAATTTAAATTTATGCAAGATTACAAATCGTTCAAATACTTCCGTATTTTTTAAAAAAAATATCTTATTACATGATTATTGCTACTGCTGATTAATCACTTTTATTAGTTTAATTTTTTAAAATTTTGAAAATTGTGCTTTTAATTTTGTGCTTTATTCACTATTAAAAAAATATTTGTTTAAGAATATATTTAATCAAGTTTTTATGGTTCCATCGAGTATAATGTATAACTTAAGCATTAACTCCTTGCATATATATAAAACCTCCTATATCAGTGTATAATTTTAATCAAGATAAATATAACTGTATAAGTATAATGTCAATCATTTATGATAAATTAATTCTTAGTAGAATTACTTTATCACAAGTAATTGGTAAATAATTTAGCCATTATTTTTGTCAGAATTACTACAGTGCATTTTGCCTTTTTAAGCATGAACTCAAACAATGAATTACAAAAGAAATTTTAAATAAATATGTATCTTCATTATTTCATAAAAATAAGCATGTAAACTAAGTGATCTGCAAAAAAATAAGTGTGTGAAGTATTGTAAATAGATGTAAATTATTTTGGCGTAATCTCAATTGTCGCATATTGAGCATTAATGCCAACAAGTGATGAAAAATTTCAATCATCATAACATATACCAGATTGATTTTTATTTTAGATACGAAAATGTGTATTTTTTCGATCCAGAAAAATATATGAAAATATGTATTTTTTCAATCCAGAAAAATATGCGAAAACTTGTGTTCTTTTAGTACTTAGAAAGACATCATAAAATCTATAATTTTCCATCCCATACAAATTAGAGAAAATTAAAATACAATTAATCTAGAAAGAGGTAAAATCTGCATTCAAGATAAGGATACCTCTTTCTTACATATAGATTTAGATTACAGATATTTATATTTCAAATATCTGTAAATTTATATTATAGATATTTATATTATAAACTTTTCAGTGGATTTTGTACAGATTTTTTATTTTAGGAAATTTTACAAAATGAGCCAGTGGCTGATAATTTGGAGAGATATCTAGAACATACCTGATAACAATAAAAAAAATTATTGCAAAAATTTGTTAAAAAGATATCATCTAGACCAAATCTAGTCTTCTAGTTTCTTGGTAAATCACATCACGATTTCATATTTTTCACATATTTAAAATTTACCAGAAATTTTGATGACAATTAATAACAGCTCAGACAAACTACAAATTAAACCAGTGATACTCAACCTGTGGGCCGTATGTGGTCCACCGGCCTTTTTTGAGTGTCCCGGTCATAGCCCATTGTACTAAGAAATTTAATTATTGGAGAACAATGTACAAAAAATTTAACAGGAAACTCTATCAATCAAGCAATCAAATGTATCAATTTGTTGTTTTTTTTTAACACTAGAATGTAAGCAAGAGGCTTGGTCATAGATGAAAGAAAATAGAAATTATCTCATAATTCAGTAAAAATTCATAAAAATAAATATTTTTGTGGGTGTGTTTGATAGAAAAGTTAATATAGTATTAAAATAAGAGCAGTATAGTATATTAAAAATGACATATATTAAAAATGAATTTTAATATTTTGATCAATTTTGTTTGTCTATGTTGCTTTGGTCTTATGTGCTTTTTCCATTATCCTCTTGTTGCGGCCCGCTTGAAATAAATGTCATGTGTATGCGGCCCGGCGGTAAAAAAGGTTGAGTACCCCTGAATTAAACCATATTATAACTATGTAGATTGTTCAGGGAACGTGAAAGAAGTATGCATTATTTTTTATAATTATTATTATAATTAATGTAAAGTATTTTTTATTTGGATTTCTTTCTTTCAGGTGACATTATTCTAAGATGCAGATATAATGACAAGAAGCAAAATAATCCTTTTTTTCGTTTCATAGTTGTTCAAAAAATAAAATTCTATGAACAGGTGATATATATATTCATAGTTCAAATCTAAGTAAATATTCACTAATAAATACAATTTTTTAAAACATGTTAGATCTTGTTTCCCAAAACTTATAATAATGTAATCCTTTGATGGGAAATTTTTCTGACAAAAATTATAACAATCTCACTTTAATCCTTTATCTACCACATTATGATTTACTGCAGTATTTGTCATGTAATATTTTTTTTGAATCATTGCATTGAAAATTAAGGGATATACATAAACGAAATACTCAACTTTGGGAAATTTAATCCGTTAGAGCTAATTAATTAATTAAAGATATTCAACTGTAAAATTAATTATATACATTGTTCATAAAATAAATAGTCAAATCGTTTTCTAAAGTCTTCATTAACATACAAAGAAAAATAAGACGTTTACCTTTTGATATTAACTATTTTTTCGGAACAAAAATGATAATCTTCGCAATCCACTAAAAACATCGTCAGCTGAAAACGCAATTTCTGCTATAAAACTATTCGCACTTCCCCGCTAAAATACTCATCACAGAACCAACCCGTGTTACCATATATCTTGGAAGAGTGGATTTCAAAGAATATTTCTGCTAAGTATCATAAGAGTTTTCGTAAAAATGCTTATTCTGTGTAATGTTAAAGTGAGTGGTACTTATAAGTACCGTCGGTAGATAAAGGGTTAAATACAAGGATGAAAAGCCTTCACATAACGAAGTTTTCCATAAGTAATATAATAAAATAGAATAGTGCATTACTAAAATAAGTAATATAACACAAAAAGAGTGCATCGAATCAATCTGTTAAATGATATTAAATTATAGCGGTTTTTAAAATTATACATATACAAGTGTTTATGTACATGTGTGTTTTATAAAAAACAAACAAAAACTAGAAAATTTTGTTTAAAAAAATTTGATATTTATTATGAAATGAAAAGCCCATGCATCGGGTGTTAGGAGGACATACACCAGCAAATTTTGAAGATCCATTCATTGTGTCATTACTTACTTATCTATAATAATAATTGAGCTGCCACAAATAGTTTGTTAACTTGTTATTCATAAAGTTAGACAAATTCTATCAAAAGTTTTTAAAAAATCAAGGAACTTGTTCTAAGAAAAAAAATTACACAAAAAACATGATTTTAAGGTTTTAGGGAGATTCATTAATTTAAGGTTCATTGGAAATAAGAAGTATTACATGGATGCAAAAATAGAACGACATACTTAAATCAAAATAATATATTGAATAAATTAAATAGAAAAATATAATTTAAATAAATAAATGATAACTTTAATTTAAAGCTTTCATTAAGAATAGTACTTTTGAGATTTATTTAATCATACTAAAATTAAAACGGCTGCGTTCGATTCGACCATTGTACATTCCTAGTAATCATTTTCCATACTCTGAAATCCATTGAAAATCATCTGCTCTAATAAATATCAATTACTCCATTGAAAATTTGTTTTTAATAAGTATGGTTTAGCTTAAGTCTTATAACTGAGTACAGCTATTACGGTTGAAGTTCAGAATTATAAGTTAACGTTAATTAAATTAAACAAATCAAATAATAAAAAAAATAAATTCAAAGTCAAATAAAAGGGCAAACAGGAATTCTTCGAAAAAATTCCTGCGGTATTTCAAGGAAATTTTGTTTTCCTTAACCATTCTTCTAGAGTACTTTAAATGGAACAGTTACGTTTGTTTTCGTTAGTACTTCTCAATAAATGTTGAAGTCTGTTTTACACCCCTCTATTTTAAGAATATCCGGGGAAATTTCCCTCATTAAATTTTCTGGCAAGCATTTGTGTTTGTTACTGTAAAATTTCTACTTCGCAGTTTACGTACTAGATTTGTTAGACGAAACAGAAGGCAAAAATAGGTTAATAAGCATTGAATGATCAGTTTTTATTTAAATTTATTATTCAAAAATGTACTACAGACAAATTTATGAAACATAAATTAAGAAAAGCAAATGCTAAAATACTTGTTTTTAAGTGATAACCAGGCTACTAACAGATGACATCAGAGTGTTGCTTTCTTAAATATGTCATAATTCTGATTTTTCTTAACTATTTACTTAAGAAATATCTATACTAGGACACAATAACCATATTGAAATTTTAAAATAAATTAATCGGTGTTTAAAACAAATTAATTCAAAGAAATTAATTTGATGAAGATATTTAAAATAAACTACATATACTACCCCAAGTCGCGCGTGTGTGTGTGAGTTTTAGATAAATTAAAATCAAAACATGAATAATCACTATCCATGAAGAATAAACAAAATTTATGAAAAATAAACTGTTCTACATATTCAACTGAAATCTCTATTCAGTTTGTTTTTGTATATATATATATATGAAGTTAATACATTTTAATTTATTTTATTATTACTGAGATAGTAAGTTGAAAATTAGAATTTTTTTAAAAAAATACAATAATATATAAGAGTTCTAATAAAGCTTCCCCGACACTTAAAAAAAATTCTTTGGTCATGTTTCATTCGGAAAATAACTTGATTAGAATAAAATTGGCATCACAAAGAAAATTTAGGTTTATGAAATAAAATTTCTTTTCGATCTCGATTATAATTATTTTTTTCCGCTTACGAAATTTTCCAATTACAGAAAAAGGAGACAATTATCGAGTTTTCGTAAATAAATGTTTTTCCTTCAATTGAATGAAATTTCATTTCTTAAAATGGTTGTTAATTGCACAATTATTACTGGTAATTTAATCTGAATTTTCGTAATAATTAAAATCTAGAATCTTTTATCAACAAAAAAAGTTCTAGGGACAAAAAATGGGATGTACATTGATTGGCAATTTTAGTATTTTACAAATAATTATAATAAAACTTGCTCATTTTCCCATTCTCATTATCGTGATCTTCATCTTTGCAATCCAAATCTTTAAAAATTTGATCACCAAAATCAATCGTCCTTTTATTCACTTAGATAGAACATATATTTAGACGTAAATAATTCATTTTAGATATTTAACTACGTTACGTATTTGGTTCATTACGAAATGAACGTATAAGTAAATCCTACAAATAATATTTCAGGAATTTTTTACAGTTTAATTACATTGTTACGATATTTTTAATCATTTGTAAATTAAGTTTATGTTACAAAATATGTAAATTTCAGAAATTAAGAGTACAATACACAAGGTTCAAGATCAAAATACTGTTAATATTTTATAAAATAAAAGTATTAGGAAATTGAAATGGTCAAATATGCAGCAAAATTGATGTACACCTACATTGTAATCAAAAAAATTACACAAGAAATTACTTTTAAAATGGATAATTGAAGAAAATGATATAAAAGTTACAGTTCGCTTTTGAAATTAAGTTATATTTCTCGTTTTACAATAATTTAGTTTTACGACAAAAACGTCATTATGATTTTTTACGCATAAAACAAAATTTATACAAATCATGAATATATGCCGCTCGCAATTTAAAACATATTAATAAATATATTTAAGTAGCCTCGATATTTATAGATCGTTTGTTAACATTATATTAAAAAAGCAACACGAAACAAAGTGTTTTCTCATTTTGAACCACGGTCACAAGTGATGACAACAATACCCTGTTAAATTTCCAAACCACACCAAAGAGAAGATTTTGATCCTCGACAGTTTTAACGAGCATCATCTGTTCTACACTGCTGATAAGTAATTTCTATAGGGATATGTTTTAGAAATATTCAACGTAAAAATATTGTAATTACAGTAGAACGTCGTTTATCCGAATCAATTAGTACCGGACACCGTTTGGATACGCGATCGTTCGGATAACCGAAAACCGAATGCGATCCATGCAGTATATTAAACCGGACACTGTACGAATATTGAAAATCATCACACGCGGGAAACGTGCTTGAAAAAAAAAGCAAAATAAGAGCAAAATGTCGCAATTTTACCTTCATTGTGGAAAATAATCACTTATTTTTCGCTGTATCATTGTGTACCTTCGTTTTTCGCTACAAGGTCTAGGAGTAGGACAGCACTCTGATTGTTGTTCGTACCACTCCATTGCTGTCTCTAACAAAGAAAACCATTGCCCTCGTTGTTGTTGTTGTCCTGGTCTTCATCCGTTTCATCGTCACAATCTCGTCATCATTTAGCATTTGAAAACCAAAGTCTTCTGTATCGCATGCCATCCAAGTTTCTACATCTTCTTCATCGCATTCTTGAAATCCTGGGATCGATTGGACAAAGTCTATAATCTTTACGCGAAACATCTGTTGAGGATTGCAGTGTTCGAAAACGTATTCATACTCAGTACATGTAGTTGACAAAATGTTTTTAAAAGAACTGGTTTGGATATTTGACGCTCCGGATAATAAAAGTTCGGATAAACGACGTTCTGCTGCATACTTAAATGCGATAATTCAATTCTAAAAAAAGAATTTCCATTCATTTGTTTGATTGATTGCCTATCAACATTGTACTTCGAAGCTACGAGGAATATTGACAACGGACTTCGTAATTTTGAACCACGGTCAGAGGATAATGGCGACACGCGCGTAGGCTAGCACTCTAATCTACAAATTTCAAACCACAGCAACATGAAGATTTTGAGCCTCGGCAGATGTAAGGTAAATCAGCCCGTTTAAACGGTGAATCTTTAGTAGTAAAAGGACCTTAGTCCCCTAGATCCACTAAAAAAACATAGCAATACAACTCCGACCTCGAGTATTATGATTATGATCAGAATTCTCAAAAATATTATGGAATCAAACAACTTAAAATCATCGTAATTTAAAAGGAAGTGAAACTTCAAGGATTTGTTAGGTTAGCTTAATTGTTACTACCCAAAGTGCTGGCTACTTTTTTTTTTCACAGCATGGTATTATATTTTACAAACATAACCTTCTCAATATTTTTTGTTTATAATAAAATCTTATCAATTTAAAAATGTTTTAGAACAGGGGTTGCCAACCCGCGTCCTTAGGGCCTTAATAATTGTGAATAAATTTGCGGCCCGCGAGATACATTACAACTTTACAAAATATGATTATTTTGAGCAATATTTTTGTTTTTTAGTGTAGTAGTACAAATACAGTCGAACCTGTATTTAACGAAGACGCTAAATCCCGAGAAAAGTTTGTTATGTGGAAAATTCGTTAAACAGAGATTCATCTATCAAGAAACTTTATAAACAAGGTAAAACAAATTTTAAATTCATAAACACTATATATTATTAAAAAAGGTAATTATTCACACCATTTGTTTTAAATTAATATCAATTTTTTTTATATCTTAACCGCGGAAAAAAACTGTGAGGAAAGCAAAAAAAAAAATTGTTTATGAATACACTGTATTTTCAACTTCAAAAAAAAAAAAAAATAATAATAATAACTTTATGTTAAAACTAATTAATTTTTATGACAGTTTTTTTCTAATTTCAAGCATTCACACACAAGCAATTTTAAAAATACATTATTTTATAACTAGTGTGCATTTTTAAATTTAATTAGTGATAACATCTGTTAATTTTGTTTGCAAAAATGAAATGCTCGGA
This sequence comes from Trichonephila inaurata madagascariensis, assembly GCA_019973955.1. Classification (NCBI taxonomy): domain Eukaryota; kingdom Metazoa; phylum Arthropoda; class Arachnida; order Araneae; family Nephilidae; genus Trichonephila; species Trichonephila inaurata. The sequence goes on from BMAV01015170.1 coordinate 225,446, forward strand.
ATTACGGATATTTATTTCTCTAGGTGAGTTAGGCACCTGGTAAACCAGTTCAAGGTCATTGATCACGATAAAATATGTTAAAAGAGTGAATAATTTGAAATGTCCAGAAATATTTCAAAAATAGGGAGGAAAAATATTGATTCACAAGAGAAAAAGTTTGTTAAATAGAAGATGCATTTCGTTATTTGGAGGTTATTTAAAGAAGAAAATCGTAAAAATGTTCTTGGTTCCAGAAAAAAGTCCGTAAAATAGAGAAATTCGCAAAAGAAGTTCATAAAATGGAGGAGCTAATGTATATCTCATAAATGTTTCCATTTTATAGCGTTGCTTCTGTTTCTGTACATACTTAGAAGTGAGTAGTATTGCATTGCAGCAACCCTTCGCAGCATCAAGCTTGATTCCTGCAACTTTGTAAAGCTGCTTATTGCTAGAGCCAGGTATATTTGATCATTGCATTATTACTATTAAATTATCTATGTTTGTATACATGAAAAATAATGAAAATAATAATAATTCATTCCGTTTTAAATTTTCACTCCAATAAATACTTGTAATAGGTCCAAATCTACTGCAAATATATATATTTTTATATGTGTGTGTGTGAGGCTCGCGGGATCATAATGGAAGCAAGGTCATTTGGGTTGGTGTTGCCTCTGTTTTAGAATAATAACTCTCAGATGTAACTTACTTAATACTAAAGCTCACTGTGACCAAATTGAAATTTAAGAGATAAAAAAAGATTTTCATGACAAAAAAATTCAAAATATTAATAAAAATATCCTGCCTGAACAATTATTATTATTAATTTGATTGATTCCGTATAATTCAATTTCGAAAGCTATTAAATGAACTGCAGACGAAAAACTACGAGAACTAATCGATATAACATTTTCTTACTACAATTAATAAACAAACCAATCAAAGTAATAAGTTAACACATCAATTTGATTTTCGCATGAAACGAAAGACTGAAGTGAGTCAAACAATGAAGCAAAGATAAATTTTAAGTAACGGACAAGAAAATAATTAAAAATAGATTTCGAATTCTTCAAAGATCAATACATCAAATCTCAGAAAACTCTGATGTATAAATAAAATTTAAAGAAAACATTCGTAATAATTAGACACACCCGTAAGATACTTCGTTCCGTATTTCATTGGAGCCCCTCGCCAAAAAGTGTTGGCAAATGGGCAACACATCTTGTAAATAAGAGCAGGTAACAAATATCCCCTTCATGTCAAGGTGCTTGTGTACCTTCAAATAATATGTCAGAAAAAGAAAATCTATTCAACGAGCTCATTGATCAAAGCTGACTTTAAACACACGTTTTCGTAAATCATGCAATTACACTAATAGCCGAAGTTAATAGAATAGATAATTGAATATATTTTGTTCATCCCATAAAGTTGAAAACTTTTTAATTTTAACATCGGTTGTTGCATCTGCGTCAAAACTCTTGTTTAATGTGCAATAAAATCACAATCTACGACTTTTTCAACACACAGAATTGCTAATAAAATTCTCTGTCTCAAACGTCTTATAACAAACAAAATCCGCTTAAAAATTAATTGAATTATTTGGCATTGCTCTTTATAACAGTCTTACAACGAATCAGAATTTATTCAAAATTATTCTGTGCATGGTAATCGACCATAATTACAAGGACGAGTAAACGAAAAATCGCTTCAGAATTCTTCACAAACTTTTCCCAAATCTCCATCATGGCATTTTATTGGTATTTAATACCAATTAGAGGCTGCTATTGGTGATAACTATCAATAATTCAAAATAAAGAAAAATCTTAACAAAAATTCATTTTTAATGGATTACTTAATGGTAATTATTTTATATATATATATTTAAATGAAAAAATACCAAAAAGAAAAGAAATTAATAATGATCCATCAAATTGAAACATAAATAGTGATCTAAGTAATTTAAAGGTAGGTTGAAAAAGTATGAAAAAAACCGAAAACATTATTTTGAAATATAGATTCTAATGGGGAAGAAGGGGATTTTATCGTTTTAATTAACTGTGGAAGAGACTAGTATATTGACTAAGTTCCATCCCGACTAACAAATCGTAAATTTAAAAAATTGTAAATAGGAGATTTGTAGTTTTCAACCCTATTTCCAATCAAACAAACTGTAAGAATTGCAGTTAAAACCAAATCTATGTACGTATTACGATTGCACGTGATTAGAAAAATACGTAATGTGCACAATATTACACATGTATTAATATCCTACTCTGCTTATCTTATTTATAATATTATATTTATCTATTATTCGCTATCGTAAGTTAAGAAGAAGGTTAAAACATTTTTAACACATCATGCAAACTTTATACAGAATATCTCTCTTGGAAAGACACATTAAAAAATATGTTTATTGATGACAATAGTAAGAAAACTCTATTTAGATACATATTCATTAAATCTATTTTTAAATATTTCACTACCAGATTTTATAAGAATTGTTAACATGCTTTCACATTTACCAATTTATTTAAGCCAAGTGTACATAAATGTATATTTCATTTTTCAACTTTATAATTTCATGTTTTTTACGAATAAATCATTTTCATCTCATTTGAAAAATGTTGTGCAATAAAAAATAAAAGTTACCAATACAAATGTAGATTTTCTTTCTAATGAAAAATGTTTTTAATAATTTTTTTTATTCCCCTCTTACATTATTTTAAAATTTTCAAAGTAAGATTAAAGGATATATTCTATTGGTTTTTCTTCAAATACATTGGGTTAAGCAAGTCCCTTTCAAAATGATTTGCTCCAAGTTTTTATAACTTTTTTAAGTCTGTTTTTGCCGTATGTACGAGAGCGTGAACTTAATGCAAAGCACATTTTCGAACAGAAAAAATCCTTCAATTTTTATAAAATATTGTGACATTGTAACTCGTGCATTTGTTTATAGTATATATATATTTTTTAATTTTAAAACATTTCACAAATAATTAGTTGCTCCTTTTAACATGTGAATGGATAGCTCATTTAGCATTACTGTATAGGAGAAAAAATGTGAAACACATTTTACAAAAGAAAAAATGTGTCAATTAGGATAAAAATCAATGGTATGATAAAATAAGTTATGCTCTTTACAGGATAGCGAAGCCAGAATATAATATTAATGTTTAAGTACTTTTATGTCTGAAAAAATATTCCGAATTTAAGTCCTATTCTTTAACATTAGCCGAAGACAGCCTTAAACGAAATGCAAATAAAAACAAACTATGAACTAAAATTATTTGGAATGTGCGTCAAATTCTTATAATAATATTCTTATACAGATATTTTATTATTATTTTTTGTTGTTGTTGTTCAAGTGATAATTTTAACATTGAATTCAAACGATATCTAGTACTTAATACATTTACTTTTTTAAATAAACCACGTCATTAATAAAATTAAAATTTTAATGAAAAGACGTTATGTCTTAATACAGTTAAAGAATAACATGTAAGTAATGGGAAACAAAAATAATGTTAGAATTTAAAAAGGAAAATAATATCCCAGCTTCAAGGAAACAACATTCGTTACTTTGATATTTCTTTTTTTTTTCTTTTGGAAAATCATAAGACTGTTTGTACGTATTTTTAATTTCTGGCTTTGTATTACTTCAAAAAGTGAAAATAAAAATACCTTTCCTTTTTTTTCAATTTGTACATTGTGTTCATATATTTTTTTTTTCTTTCAAAAACACTAATCCCAAACAAAATTCTGTTTGATGCTACAGTAAATTTTATCAAAGTTAATATTTTATATTAAAATAAAGAGTTTTATATCTCCAAGATTCTCTTGTCAAGTATGTTCAGAAGAAAAATCTATTTTAACACAAAATACCTGAAATATCAAAAACTATATGGTTTTCATCACACGGAAAGATCTACTTATAAACTTTTTACTCCCACATTTTTCTAGTGCTTTAAAAGTCATTTTTTTTCTTCATTAGGTTCCTTTGGATGTTTTATTATACTTAACATTCAAATTATTACACGCAAAAAAATTCAACCACGAATTCGTTAATTTAAAAAATAAAAATAGTAATCAACATATACATTGCAGAAACTGAAAGGGATTTCCTGCATTCAAAAAACATACGCAGCACAGCTATAATGATATTTTTATTGTTAAGGAAATCCATTTTCCTAAATTGTTTGATTAATAAAAAAAATAAATCTGGATGAGCATCTTTTGTAATTTAAATATAAAACTTTTGATAAGTAATAATGATTCAAATTCATTAAAGCTTTTTATTCTGAAGGCTTTTTGATTTGTTGTGTATGAATTAAACAACTAAAAACCCGATTCACAACAGGGAAGATAAAAATGCTTTACGTTAGTACAATTTATCGAAAAAGAAGTATAGGTTCAAGCAACAAATCATTCTAAATCAAAAAAGAATATTGTGAAATATTTTTTTAATATTTAAATAAAATATTTATACAATGTAAGAAAAAAAAATTAAACAAAAAAATATGTATGGAAACATGTTTATGTTGAAAAATTTTCCATGGCGACTGATTCAAATATATAACCACGTGTTTTTAGGTTACTTATTGAACTATTACTTTTTGTAATTCCCATTGAGATTCCCAAAATTTTATTTTTCACACTTAGAATAGTTTAAAGACTGCTTCTGTTTTGTGAATAACAGAAAATTTTTACTGTTTTGTACTTAAAAAATCAAATAGGTTTTTAAATTTTGAAAATGAAAATTGTGAACACATTGAGTTTTTAATAAAAGTGGACATTTCACCTAAATCTCAACTTTCAAAGCAAGCAAAATATCAAAAGAATCCACCAATCAATAAACCACAAGAGCACGATGCATTACACTTCACACAGCACATGCTACTCCCACATTTTATAAAACTTCGGGGAATACTTAAAGCAAAACAATAATAAAGTATTTTTAAAACTAAGAAATGGCTTACTTATGATGTCAAATTCTTTGAAACAAGAATTTTGAAAATAAGCTACTGAAATTTAAACTGTCATACAATGGTATATATTCCAAATGAAATTACTATGCATAAAAAGTGAATTCTCCTGGAAGTAACTTTTTAAACTTGTATTTTTTTGGTGATCATAAAAAAAAAACATGACGATTGCAATTAAAGTTACATTTTCAAAATTCTATAAAAAAGAACCACTGGTCAAAATTATTTCAAATTTGAAAGGGAAGGGGTGAGTGTATGGCATGAGGGGGAAAGTTTCAAAGTGTATCAGTAGATGGCGCCACGTTGATAGAATCAGTGGAACCGATTTTCCCCATCCAATGTGGTACATTCTTACAGTGTGGCGGATGGGCTTTTTATTGTAACACTCCCACAAATGTTGAACGATTTGGAAAGTCAATTTTTCTCTTCAAAATAGCGAAACAATCATACACATTGAACAATTCTGTTCGTTTCATGTGCAATTCATGCCAAAGACGTCGTAATTCGATTTAAAATGTCACTAGTAGCCACTGGCG
>BMAV01015170.1:231209-278279 GCA_019973955.1 Trichonephila inaurata madagascariensis
TTTTTTTTTACCCATGCTGTACATATGTAAGAATTTCTCTCTCATCAAAAAAATATATCAAATAATTTTTATTTATAATCACTTAAGCTGTGGCAAAATTAATTTGTAACTTTTTAGTTTGAAAATTTGTTTGTTTTTCTGGTGAAAGAAAAAATATCAACTGTTATCAAAATTAATTGTTGTGTTTAGAAAATAGCCACAGAAATCGATTCCATTTTAATTACACTGTTTTCTCTATTTCCGTACACCTTTGGGCCATGATTATGCTTGTGACGCAGGAGACAGCAAACTTATTTTTAAAAAAAAATCTGAAAGGCCTTGATTTATTTTTTCCGGGATAAATCATTTCATTTTGTTCAAAAGTTTGCTTATGAATGAAACGCCGAATAAATTCTGATTAAACTAAATCTTGCTTAAATTAAATATCAAACGGTGATGTATCTTTTAAATGCATTAAAAACAAAATCTGAAATGAAAAACAACATACAAACAAAACAACATTCAAAAGCACATAAATAAAACCAAACTCTAAATTACTTAAAAAGAAATATAATAAAAACATTCAAAATCACAAAATTGTACTATTATAGTAAATTTGAATGGTTATAACATTATTTGCCTAGTAATTATAAAAGATTCGAAGTTTTTCTAGCACTCGGAACTATAAAAACATTAATTAATAAGGAAATATTTAAAGCAAGGGAAAAAAAGCAAATATAATTTTTTTTATATAGCAGAGTAAAGGAAAAATTATTATAGAATAATAGAAATAAGAAGTCTAGATCAGTGATTCCCAACCAGATACAATATTAAAGTAGCAGAATAATAAGGCAAACATAGCAGAAGCAAAGGAAACCTTTTTTTTTTTTAGTTCAGCTTCTAAAAACATCTTTCACACACCAAAACATGCACCAATCATATTGCTTCTAAAATATTAACTGTAATTATAATCAAAACTCTATATTTAATATAATATAATACTTAACTTTTTATTTTATTAATTAAATAAAAATAGCATAATCATAAGTTTTTATTCTTTAAAACTATAAAAATAATGAAGTAGTAAATAGAACAATGATATATATTTATAATAGGAAAAAAAGTATGCTACTATTTTTTAAAATTCAACAAAATACTTTGGAATAAATAGCATAAGAAAATAATTTATGCCTCATGCAAAAGTAATACTAACACTTAAATGAATTTTAAAATTTCGTAGCATGATGCAGCTAGAATGATCTCAATTTTCAGACCTCATGCAGTTTCTTCAGTGTATATAATTCAAAACATGCAAAGGTTTTTCCCGGATTATTTTTATATCTTTTCCTATGTGTTGTATAATTTGACGGAGTTAAGAAATAAGAATTATCAGCACAAACATGCGTATCTTATCTTAATTTAACTTTCATATTAGTTTTTTAAGTATTTATACCAAAAGCTTTCAATGGCAAATAGGTATTTTAATTCGTTTAAAGAATTAACTAGAATACAAAACAATATAACTTAACTGCAGAATCAAATCCATCCAATTTTAAGAACAAAGGTAAATGAAAAATTACAAAAAAAAAAAAAAAAAATTGTTTCTATAAGTAAAATACATTAGTATTTTTTAATTAATTAGCTCTTTTACATTTTCTTACTGTTATTTTGGTTAATTGTATACCATTTTATTTTGCGACTAAGCAAGCTTTTAGTTTTGTTAATTGCTGTAAATGTTGAAATACATCAACAAATCCCCACTTTAAATCCTTATTTTAAATTTCCTCACAGCTTTTCAGTTAATTTACTAAATTACTTACAAAACTAATCTATTTAAATGTTCATTAAATATAATACGTTAAAAATATATTTAACAATATCTTACATTATAGACAATAATTCGAAATTAAAAGAGCATTGGTTAGAGAAGTACACTCTTTTTTTCAAATTTAACCTCCGTGATTTGGAAAACATCATGAGAAAAAAAAGAAAAATATAAATCTTATAAAAAAAATCTATGTATAAATTTAAAAAATCCCCCAAAAAAGGTAATTTTTGATAGAAATTAACTCTCTTAGTATAACTAAAAAAAAAAATTTAAGCATTATAAATTAAATATAATAATATGAAAATATTGTTGAAAAACTACTTCAAAAAATAGGAATATGGTTATATAATAATAAATTTATTAAAGAATGTAAAATTATTTCGAAGTCTTTTAAAGCATTATCAACAAGAAACTAATATTATTTAGCATAAAATAAAATTATATATTGTTATTTTTTTTCATTTTCTGAAAAATATATAGAAACTTTACAGTGTGTGCTCTAGTACATATATAAATTGAGAAAATACAAACAAAAAGTGAAGCAAGATTCGATTTTATTTGAATAATCCCTCAAAAATCGCAGTCGAATTAAAAAACAATGAGAACAAACAAATCCAAAAAAATAGGCATTATTATAGGTTGGCAACCACTGGTCTAGAAGTTTAACAAAATTCTAAATATCAGTGTATATCTTCCGTAATGATTCAGCTCCCCTCACCTTAGCAAAATGAGGTGGCTTCACCTCTGCCCCCACCACCGGTTCTTCTTCAATCACAACCGCTTTCTTTTGAGTGGGTTTAGGTCCATCATGGACTTCTTTCTTGATAATTGGTTTGGGCACAATCTTAGAAGTCTCCACTGGAGTTTGAACAGTTTCTGAAGAATGTTCCACAACCATTTCGTATTTTTTAGTGATTGAAATTTCCTCCGTCGAATAAGAAGTCCTCGTCGTAGTGGACGATTCTGTCGAGAACACAGATGGCGTTGTGGAAGTCTGGCACGATGTGGTCGAAGTGCTTTTCAAGTCCGTGATCGTAGATTTATCCCCAGTGATGTGAGTTGGTATTTTGGACGGAATTTTACTTCCTGGCGTGCTGGCAGAGGTAAATTTCTCCGAAACAGCATTGATGGATGACGATACTTTTTGTTCTGTACTTGGCGCTGATGGTGATGGTTTTATTTTAGGTTGCCACACAGGGGATGGCTTACTTTCCGTTTCTGCTCTAAAAGGCGACGTTAAGGGCTTAGGAACGAAATTCAACTTAGGAACTGTCTGTGACGAAGACATCGAAGTCATCGATTCGGATATTACAGTACTTTTGCTGCTGACACTCGAAAAAGAATCGAGAGACTTGTATTCTTTGTCGTAACCATTCTGCACCACAGGCGATTTCAGCACTGTCTTAACCTCAGATTCTTTGGTCTTACCTTGCTGTACCACATCCGGTTGGGAGAATTTCATAATAGATTGCTTTACGAAACTTTCAGACATGGATGAAATCACTGGAACAGAACTGGTCAGATTTTCAGTTGACTGCTTAACTAAACTTTCAGACGTGGAAGAAATTACTGGAGCAGTGGCAGCTAGATTTTCACTTCCAGGAAAGGGTGGAAAACCAGAAGACTCCTTGTTCGTCGAGACGATCTCTGAAGTTATTGTTTCTGGTATGGTTTCATGGAGCTCTGGAAGAACAGGAATTGGTTCCTGAACTTCTGTAAGAGCCGGTGTAAATGGTTGAGGTTTTGGCTGCGTCCATACTTTGACGGATACAGCAGACATAGGTGGAGGAGACGGAACTTTTGGTGGTGCAGGTTCTATTGCTTTCACTTCCTTTACACTCTGGTATGGTTCAAGAGCAATCGGCTGGCCTGTAGAAATCTTTGTAAACACCTGAAAACAAACATGCTATGCTTTATATTTCTGCAACTATTCATACCAAGTACATCATAAAAAAATGTTTTGAAAATTTAATTTCGAATTCATATGCTCATTAAAAATTAATCAAATATATCCATTTCATTATTATTTTTCTCATATGATTATATTGAAGAAACACAAATCATATTGAAGAGGCACAAATGAGTTATTCCAAATTACGATAGATGGTTGTGCAAATAATCAATTGAAAATTCCATTATTAAAATAAAAAATTAAAATACACATAAATGATGAAAAATAAAATTGACATATTCATTCATTGAAAATTAATTTGAAAATAATATTACAAATTAATAATTAATACATTAATCCCTTCTATGTCTTGAGGTAAATCTCCTATTTAAACCAAGAAGAAACAGCAAATGAAGTCTATAATATTTATTCGAATGTTCATTTCTATATTTATATTATCATATATCAATAACTCGTTTATTTATTGATATGCACACAATACATCTCTAATCGTAAATTTGGTATTTAAACTACGAGGCTGTGGGAGATTAATTTTTTTTAAAAAAACACTGAAGCAAGGTTTACTTTTTTAAGTGAAAAAATTAATTTTACATTTTATTTCATATTTTCTTACAAAAATCATTATAACTATCATAGCTAAATCAGGATACATTTCTTCAGAATATATTAAAATCAAGATATATTATTTAAATATAAAATCAGTTATAGTAATTTATGATTACATTACTTATAGAATTTTTATTTATACTACTTGCATTTTTTAAACCTAAATTTCGATATTTTTGTAAGCCTAAGTTTGTGGGTTCGACCCCGACCCAAGTCAGTGGATTTTCGTGATGTAAAAAATAGACAGCGTCCATGCGACATATTAAAGATCCCAAGAATGCCTGTTTGGCTTAGGAGTTCTCTACAAAATTGAATTCCTTGTTCAATATCGCAACGTCAAAGCTCAGGTACCTCCCTCTAGGAAGGAAACTGGGCATCAAAATTACATTGTGGTAATTGGTATACACCTATATGGTGCCAAACTAAAAAGTGATATCAGCTTCAGGGGAATGTACTAGGTCTTTTTGGTAACTACCAATCTGCAGCACCATTTGAAATTTTTTTAAAAATTATATATCTTTAATTCGTGTCTTATCTTTTCTTGAGTTAAAAGACACCTTTCTTTTCAAATGTTTGTGACGGGACTTTATCGCGCCTTTCACTAAATCCTCTTGGGAAATCTTTGGGGCCAGAATGGCATTTCATTCCAACCAACTCAAGAAGAAAACGCGATATGCAGATTAGGAATGATTATATATATTGGAGCTTTAGCATTCGCAAAAGAAGTCTTAGAGAGGTTAGCTGGAGGCCGGAGAGTATTATAAGAGCCATATAGAAGTCGGTTAGAACTCAGAAAGTTGCATAGTAACGGGATCAAGTTGGATATTAGTAATATATACAAGATATAAAGCTTGGCTGCTTATCGCCGTGGAATATCGGTAAGCGATAGATTATTAAACTTTAATTACAGAGCAGACTCTAGTTAGTTAAGGAATCGGCTATAGATAAAGATTCGGAGGTTAATTTATCATAAAGATAGTGAGTAGGATTTAATGCGCTATTTGCTAAGAATTGTTAATTGCGTCATATCACTCCTGATCGTTTACCTCTGAGTAAGACTTGTGTTGCATTGATTAATACATATTGAGATAATAACAAACTAGCTTTATTATGGAAGATTCGAGTGGTCAATATTTTAACCATACAAATCTAGATCGCGTGGAGGAAGAGATGATACCCCAGGGGCGTGGGGTATCACATGTTCTTAAAATGATTTCTTTTTATCCAAAATGCCTTTAGTGATAAAAAAAAATTCTTCAAATCCGTATCAATATATAATTACATTTACTGTATAGTTGCCGTCCATCCGGTATAGTGATTAGGAACGCCGACTGCTGTGCCGTAGGACCTGGGATCGTATCCCGAAGAAGGCAGGGATGTTTGAAATGTAAAGTGCCTTCGCGGCATGGGGGCACTCGAAATAGTCGTCGAGCTGCAAGTCCTCTCGTCAGGTTAATGGAAGCGGAAGATAAGCGAAAGGCCCCTGACCACCCCTAAAATAGGTCTGAAAACCAGCCAAATTGTACTGTCACCGCATGGTGTTCAAGGCTACGGCTAACGACAAGCGTACAATCTAGCCCTTTGCCATGATGAATTTCGTTAGCCTCGATCTGGTACATGCCGATCAGGTGGTATTAGTAACAACAACTGTATAGTTGTAGGAATTTTTTTTAAAAAAACTGTTTGATCACTTTGATAATTTGATTTAAATTTTGCAACTGTAAAAGTATTTGAAGCATATGTTTACCCCCTCTTTGAATCCAACTAAATACCCCTGCTATGTACATACCTGTTTGGTTTGTTGATGGGAAGAAAACTCTTGATAAGTTATTTTCTGTTCAACTTCAGGACTTCGATCTTCCTCTACCACCAGATCTGCTATACAGCGAGCCTCTCCAGCGGCATTGCTTGCAATAACCATGTAAGTTCCAGAATCATCTGGGAATACCTGAAAAGAGTGGAAAAATTAACTCGCACAAATGCCCGTACAGCTGCTAAAACTTTTCATTACTATCCCAGTTTCACTTTCATAGAATGATCGTTTATTAACATCGCTTCATAAAGCCACACAAGCTACACACCTGAGTTGGCACACTACTCTCCAAGCTTCCACAGCAAGTTAACGTGAGGAGTTCGAGCCTCGACAGATTTAACGTGTGTCAACTCATCTACACAGCAGATCCTCAAAGGAATCAGGGGACTTGAACTCCAGAATCGATTTCGCGAGTATGACTACCCGGCTACCGTGTCCACTTGACCATTCGAAGGCAGCTATTGTAGAATTCAGCCATAGTAGAACCGAACACTCGATAGAAGCAACGTCGGTATCCAGTTCACGGCCATAACCACACGTTTCAATTTACAGAGATGTCTGTTCTCTCAAACCTGTACTTTAATCAGAAAAAATTCTGTTCGCTGATTCATTATAAAAAGGTAACGATTAAACGCATTTCTTCGACACCAAACCATATTTATATCTATAACCATTTTGAAAATGATTTTTAAACGTTTGTGTTATAAAATTTATAGATTTAAAGCAAAAATTAAATTTTAAAATATGCATCTGACTTGCTAAATTTTGTAATTTATTATTCATCTCATGAAATGGATCATTTATCATTTTGTAATTTACAGTTAAAAAGTAATGAAATTTTAATAAAAGTAAAATAAGTAAGTAGTAATAGAAAGTAATACTATACAAATAATAAATAACATAGAAAGTAAAATAAGCGAAAAATTGTCTTAAAGTTTAAAAGAACAGAAATTAATACTATTACGAAAATATAATTTGATTTTAAAGTTAAAAATGATCTATCTTCAATAAAATCAATTTACGGAAACAAGCATTGCTCTTTTATCAAAAGTATTATAAAAGCTTATTTATAGTTCTCTTAATTATAAATTAAATATCATATAAAATTGGCTAAATTTTTATCAAATTTAAGCAATTTATAAACTAAGTATAAATAATAAAATATATGCAAAAATATGCATATATTTTATGCCTATTTCTTCTTCTTAATTAGTAAAAATAGAACATTTTCTTAAAATAAATCCCTCAAAAGTAAAGTACTAAACACAATATTAATCTCAAAAATCACAATTTTTCTTATTGGTCAGAACATCTAAAAAATTTTTGGCTTCATTTTTTAATATGATGAAAGAGTTCTAATGAAAATATTACCTCTGCTATGACTAAGGTATGATCATTTTCGTTGGATGATATTCTAAAATCAGGAGAATTCTGTAAAAGTCCCCCATTGCGATACCATTTCACTTCAGGATTTGGAACTCCGGTAACACTCACGTCAAGGACAAGCCTGCTGCCAGATTTTACAACCGCAGCCTGTAATTTCTTTTTGAATTTTGGAGCTTCTCGGTAAGCTGCAATCGCAAAAACACAAGGAAATAAAAAATTATAGCCATTTTAATAAGATTATTGTTTTCATGCACGATAAGATAATGTGATTTTTAAAGTTATTATTCATTTACCTTTTCTATAATAGTGAGATTATAATGAAATAAAGTGAAAATTAATAATACTACATAAATTTTAACATTATTTATGCCACCAAGTAAAGAAATAATATAATTACGTTTTACTCTAACATCAGCTATACTTGTAGCCTTTCCCGCACTGTTAGAAGCTACACAGGAATACCTGCCGCTGTCAGATTCTGCACTTTTTAAAATGAAAAGTGAAGTATGCTTTCCACCAGAACTTGAAATTTGTAAGCCAGGTCTATTCTTCAACTGAATGTCGTCTTTGAACCACTGAATTGTAGGTTCTGGAGAACCTAGAGATCAATTTTTTTTTTTTATCAAAAACTGTAATATTTTGAAACATTTACTCATATTATAAATAATAATCAGCTAAACCCAAACTACACGGGAGGAAAATCACTTTTTTAATTAAAAAATGGTTTAATAATTTTATTAATACTTTTGTCTTACTAATAATTATTAGTAAGACTAAAAGAAATCAGGCAATACAAGTTTGTACGAGTAGATGTACCAGTACAGAATTTTGTTCTAATTCATTTCAATACAAATGCATAATTTAGAAATGTTACATGTGATGAGATAAATGTGTAATAGAGACGAACTGTCATTTATAAGGTATAAAAATTATAAGTTAAATCTTGAATTATAATAAGAATTTATAACTACTAAATAATCTAACCATTTCCGCTTGAATAATTAGAGTTAACCCCTTACATTATGTGATCTCAAAGAACGAGCAAAACATTTTTTTACATGAAACATTTAGAAAAATAATTCCAAAAAGAAGCTTTTTACGTCACTCGTATTGTAACAAATACATCAGTTTACATCATTATTAATAAAATAACGCAAATACTTCTATTTTTATTTTGTAAAAAATAAAATCACTTAAAAATATTTCAAGTTATAACATTTAGCAGCATATATCCAGGTAAAAGCCACAAGGAAATAAAAAAAAATTATGTAGCTATGTCACAAGAAAACAATACTGACTTTTAAAAAGAAGTTTACAAAAAACGACCCCAGTTTTGTAAAAATACCTTCATAATGTCCTTCCAAAAATAGTTTTTCTCCCTCGGTAACAACTGCAGTGGACACCGGCTTGGTGAATTTTGGAGGAATTTGTTGAATGGAGAGAGGTTGTTGTATGGAAGGAGGTTGTTGCATGGAGAGAGGTTGTTGCATGGAGAGAGGTTGTTGCATGGGTAGAGGTTGTTGCATGGGTAGAGGTTGTTGTACAGAGATAGGCTGCTCGGCAGGCTGGGGTGCCGTGACAAATGGTTGTATTTTGGGGAACTCAGGCATGGATTGCTTAACAGTTGTTTCCGTTGATGAAAATGATTTTCCAGATGACTGAACAACTGTGCGTTGGTCAAATGTTGATTGCTCCATCTTGACCAATTGCTGACTTTGCAAAGAAGAGAAAGATGGAAATTCTGGAGGCTGATAATCAGAATCGCTCACCTGTAAATTATGTAAGATGTTATATTAAAAGGAAAGGCAAACTTTTAGACATGAACTGCTTTGCTTAAATAAAGGCGAAAAAAAGGAAAATATAATTTACATATTAATTTAAAATAAATTACAGTTTAAAAAACCTAGAAAACACCCTTTTATAGTTAATCGAACTAAGATGTAACTTCATCTTTTAGTCGCCATATCTGGGAATGGGATATGGAATTAGTCGCCAAATCTGAAAATCGTTATTCCTGATAATCCTGATCAGGCCAATGGAACAAAATTATTAAATTATTGTATTGTCATCGGTCCTGGACAAGTGAGCAAAATTTCGAATTAATATGACCTTTTAAAGTGGGTAAAAATTGAGTTCAAAGATTCAGTTACATAAACATCATATATTTTAATCTTAGAGAACTATAAAAACTATTATCCGAAGAGAATTTATAAATAACGATACACGCGAATAAATAATTTGTTAAGATATAAGCTATTAACACACCATAGCTTCAAAAAAAAATAATTTCAATCTCTGATAAACTATATTTCTTCAAAAGACAAACATATATCCAGAATAAAACTTCCTTACCTCGGATACAGAGCTAATGGTGCTGGTTTGCATAACAGCCTTTCTGGTCATTATCATTGACTGAGCCCTAGATTTGAAAATACAAAGTAATTTAAATTTTACTTTGAAATTTATTACAATATATAATACATTATTGCATAATTATTACGATTGTGTATTGTTACGAATTTTGTGTAAATAGTGTAAATAATTTGTATTTGAGTGCTTAATGCATTTATATTACTCTATGTTATATTTATTTCATGTTAAAATTGTGCTACTCACAAACAATGCCGCCTCTTACGTTATAATGGTGATTCAATGAGTACTTGGCGAAATCTTGGCGGTAGAGCTAAGTTGGCATCATTTTTGGCGACCAAGTTGGCGACTTTGGCGACCATGTTGGAGAGTACGGAACCCTCTGGAATCTTCTAGAAAGTAGTGGATCTCTCCACTGGTGTCACCTTCAATGACACGAGCGGTTATATTTCTGGAAATTTCTGTCGCGCCTATAAATAAAGATGCTCGCCAGAACGGCGGAGAGTCTTGATTTCAACCAGCGAAGAGTGAACATTGTTTTGATTAGCGATTAGCTCGGTTGTGCTTGTGAATAAGCTGTTACATACGTTATTTTTAAACACTGGCAATTGTGTTTGAGTGCTTTTGAAGGTGTGAAGACCTTCGGAGATTTACTCTGAATATTGCTGCTGAATCCTGTATTTAAAGGATTGGACTTTTGATAATAAATTCACATCGCTCTTTAAAAAAACAGTTTATTTTCTTTATGATTGTTTATGCATAAAATCCTAGAACCCGGATCTACGTAACAGTATCTCGCACCACCTTACATAATTAGTAAGAACGTAAGTATAAAAATAAGTAAGTACATCATAAAAACGTAAAACTTTCGTGATTGGATATTTATTTTTTAATTAATGTTTTACTAGAGCAACTCAAAGAATTGTTGGCGACGTGCTTCTGTACGTTTGAAGTTTCTGTCAAGTGATAGTACATACAATTATGAAAACAGAAAAAGTTGTATTTAAAATTTTAAAGTGTTTAAAAACACTTTGAAATAAAAATAAACCGAATCGATGACAAAATTTCCTTTCCCGTAATGATTAAGGTATTTATTTGAGAAATGAAACACAGATTTTGTTGAAAAGTAATTCCAAAAGTAATAGCAGAAACGTGGAAATAAAAATTAAAACTCTATAAAACTTGAGTTAAAACTCAATAAAGGTCTTAGGCAATATATTTATTTCCTAACTGACGTATTGTTGTTCCATTATATTTTATATCATTAATGTAATTAAAATAATAATCAACTACTTAAGGAACTTCTGTTTTGGGTAATATTTATATATGAGTCCGGTATCAGTTCCCATTTCAGAATAAAATAGTTAAAATATCTTTTGGCGGATTAATTTTATATTCTCTAATAAACCATTTGGTAGTAATAATTATAATATATTCGATTAAATAAATTGTTTGCTATACTAATGCTCAAATGATAACGGTTTCCGTAACTAATTTATAAAACAGAATTACTATAAAATAATTATTTCACTGTTCGAGCCTTGTCTTGCAATTTTAATTATAGCTATCTGATCTGCATCTTGTTGGAGGTTATAAAAAATGTGAGAATGGATAAAATTGATGTTAGGACTTTTATTAGTAAAAAAGTTCGTGAAATATTAAGAACAGTAGTTAATATGTCTTGAGGAAAATTGACTTGTAAAGAATGGGAAAGACCGAAAGAAATTCGTCGAGAAAAACTGTGGTGATTCAGAAAAATATGCAACAACGAAGGAAGGAGAGACATTAATCAGGCAAGAAATCGCAAAAAACGTCTGGATCTACATAAAAGAGCACATGACAATCGGCTAAAAAAATAAATAAAATAAAATAAAACCGACCTTCAAAAATATATTATTTCGATTTAAATGTTTTAATAAGCTGCCCCTCAAATGGATTATAGAACGCTTAGAACACTTTTCCAATTGTTCTATCACTCTAATTTCAACAAATACTGATTAAATTGATTAAAATATGCTCTGAATATTGAATCAAAATCCAATATTTTCCTTTTGCATAAAAACTAATAAATCATCAACGACTTGATTACATAGAATTTGATATTTCATACATTCTATCTAATACTTACTTAAATCCTTCAGGACTAGGTGCAGCTGTGGTCAAGGAAAGATCTGTAAAAAAATTTTACTAATTAGAAAGATCAATAAAAAAAAAGAAAGAAAAGAACGTAAAAAATCAAGTTCAACAATATATAGAAACAAAAAAATATGTATATCAAATTATTAAAATGAATAAAATTTATCACAAAGTTACAGAACTGTGACTTGAATCCACAAAAAAAATAAAAACAAAAATAATGAGTTATAAAAGATGTTTCTGTACCATCAATAGATAATAAAGCTGAAGTTGTAGCTATGCCAGCATTATTCTCAGCAATCGCTGAATATCTTCCTGCCTGGTTGTTTTGGACGTTGCGAATAATCAGCCAATGTTTCTTGTCACCATCAGTGCCAACTTCATAACATTGCTCTTTGGGAACAGGTTTGCCTTGATAATTCCACCGCATCTGAAAAGTCAAATGTTAAGAATGCAACTTCAATAAAAAAGATAAAAGGGGTTTTATGTAAAAAAAACTGGAATAAAACGTTTTATTTGCTTTTGATTAATTTAATGTACCTACATGATACATCGATTTTCACAGAACATTCATTTGAACCTATTTTAATCCACTCCATTATTTATCCAGCCAACTACCGCTAATGACTTACTAATATTATATTATATAGAAGTCTAATCCAAGAAAATGAACTACTGGCGCAATTTGGCGTCAATTCCCTCCCCCTTCTTGTTACCAAAGGTGTGGACTGAAGAAGGATTTCACAAAGCATTAACTATAGAGTACATTTTTGCAATCAAATGATAGACAAGAAACAAGTTAGTTGCAATGAAATTTAAGTTATCTCTAACACATAAGGTGATTTAAAATAAGATGAAAAAAATTACCGAAAATCTTACTAATTTTTGACAAGAAAATATTTAATTTCGGTTTTCAGAGATCTAAGTTAAAGTATGATACTAATAGACAGCTACATTTACGAAAGATCCATTTTGTGGTGTATGGAGGAGCTAAGTATTAGAAATCAATTGAAAAAATTCATTTTATAAAGGAAAATAATTGATTAAATTAAAAAGGCAAAATTTTTGTTTGTATGCTGTTTTGAATTTCAAATATGATAATAATTCCTATAAATATCAAGATCTCAAGCCATTCAAATCTAAATCTTAAAAGAAATTCATTCGAACTCCAAACAAAAGAAAATTATCCTTTAGAATCGCTTCCTAAGTCCCACAGGAGACGCAAATTAACAAAACCTTTCCAAAATCAATCTCAGCAAAGCAAGGAATTCATATAAAAAAAGTTCCGTCAACTTCGCCTTTTGCAGGTATTTTTGTTTTACTGCCACCAGAAATAGAACAACATTCGAATACTGAAAACACGGATGTGCACTTTATGTATGGTTGCCGATGGCTGTGATAGGCCCATTACATGGCCTTCTAGATCTTCTGATTTCTCCTGCCTGGACTTTTTGTCAGGGCACAACTAAAACATGTCGAGCACCAGATGTCTAATCAGTCACCAAAGGACCAAGTCATTTAATTTAGCGTCCTTCGCAGCGGCAGACATTCTTGAAAAGTTAGGAATCTTTCAATATGCACGAGATTCTTTTCTTCGCTAATTCGGTCACTCCTTTGAGCAATTTCTTTAGCCTTTTTGTTAATATTTTCCCCCTCTTTAAATATCCGTATTTTTCCTTTTCCACGCTTCCTTTCGAACATGAATGCATCCACTGGCGCTCGACAATTGTCTTTCGACCCCACATTGTATTGCAATTTTTTTTTTTCTTTTTGGCGATCTCATTCCCCATTTTTAGTCTGAAACACCATTTCAGTTATTTATACATGCCCAAGAAATTTAAATATAGTAATATCCAGTGGTGTAACAAAGAATATTAGCGCCCCCCTGCAAAATCAGGTTTTGAGCTCTAAGCCGGAACTTACAAATGATTGCAAAACCATAATATGGGAATTTGCGCCCCCTAGAATCCTAGGACCCTGTGGGGGTGTACTTTAAGCCACTGGAAATATCAAATGCTTTCAACCTTACCTTGGGTTTTGGACTACCATCAACAACAGCTTCAAATCTAGCAGTACCGCCAACGGGCAATGTTTGATTAGCCACATGGTGCAAGAAAACGGGTGGCACTTCTTCGGGTGTCTGACCAAACTTCACAGGTGCTGAAGGAGACACCGAAACTGAGCAAATACTCTGAGCGTCACTTCCTTTGTTTTGAGCCTTCACCGAGTACGTGCCACGGTCGGAAATCTTTACCGCTGGAATTTTTAGCCTCGAGATACCTGAGGCATCACTTTGAATCTAAAAAAAAATTATAAATTATATAAAAATTCAGGAATTTTTAATTTGAGATTTAAAAAAAGAAAGAAAAAAATTCTAGAAATTGAAAAAAATAAAAGAATATGAAGATATTTTTGAATATATATATGTAATGAGCTTCAAACAAGAGGGGCTTTGATTTAATATTAAAATGCACGAATTACGCTCTAAATAATATTTTACACTGATACTGACAAACATAAATTAAGAGATAAAGCTACGATGAAACGGTTTTCTGTGGTTAATTATTTTCCAATAAGAAAGTTAATCACATGTTATAGTATAAATTGATTTATTTTTATGCAAGTATATAATTTTAAGATATAATAATTATGTAAGCGAAGAGAGGAAAAATTGTTTTATCGAATTTTTGACTTGCAGATAAATTTAAGAAAACACTATCGGTAGAGTCCCAAAACAATTAAAAAGAAAAAATGCAGAAATATAATTAACACAGACAGTGATATAATATTTTCCATTTTATATTTCATTATAAGCTTAAATAATCCTTTGAGAAAAATGAAAAAGTGTACACATTAATTAAAAATATTTATACTGAAAAAGATAACATTAAAAAAAATACCATTAAAATCTCCAAATATTACAAGCTAAAAACAAATAACATTTTACAAAAATATTTTGATAGCTTCTCCTATTAAAATCATTGAAAGTCTAACGTCGGTTTTAATAATATGGCATTATCAATCATAACGAGTAATTTATTTCTAAGTCTTCCAAGCAGTATTAAGTAACTAATGAAAATTTAAATTCTTCCATTGATAGTTAAATGTTACCCACACGCGAATTCTACAAGGAAAGAATATTTCCATTCTGAAATGACAGTTGAAATATTTTGTATAAAAAAACCATTAAAAACTTAACAAAATAAAAAAATAATAATAAAGCATTGATATTACTTACTTGTGATTCAGGAGTATTAGATAATAGCTGTCCATCTTTAAACCATGAAATGGTGGTTCCAGGTTCTCCTGCCACTTGACATTCGAGAACCAATTCTTGACCTTCACTAAGAGCTACACTGTCTAAAAGTTTCAGAAATTTCGGCGGTTCACACCTTTCAACACTTAGAACAATATCCTTTTGCATAAACTCACTGTAAAAAATGAATTTATTCTTAAAATAAAAGTTTCCAACATTCAATTAACTCTTTACAAAAAGGCAGTATTGCATATAGAAATGAAACATATATTGTTGAATAACAATTTTTTAAGCAATAGAATTTAATTTAGGAAATTCAAAAGAGATATGTAAGAAAAATTATTTTTTCAGTTGTATTTAAATATATATTTTTTTTTTGATTGAAATTAAATATGAAACAAACAAATAATTTTTTTTAAAAAAAACTACAAAATAATTTTTGAGACATTGAAAGAAAATTAACAATATCTGTCATTAAATTTCCAAGTACTCTACATATTCAACAAACACCTGATAATTTAACATTTATTTATTTAGAATATATCGCACTTACATCCATTTCAAAGAAATTACAAACAGAGGTTTAAAACTGAATATTTCATTTCATTTCATTCAAAGATTTATGCATTATACTTTTCCCCCAAAATAATTGGGATATAGAAATACTAAACTGCATTTGTATTAAATTGACTCGTGACGCTGACTGCGGTGCCGTAGGGCCTGGGTTCGAATCTTGGAGCATTATGGATGTTTGTAAATGTATAGTGCCTTTGCGGCATAGAGGTACTCTAAATAGCCGTCGAGCCGCAAGTCCTCTCGTGAGATTGGTGAAAGGGAAGAGAAGTGGGAGGCCTCTGTTCACCCACAGGGTGTTCTCCCTCAAAATTGGGGTGGAACCGAGCAAAATCGTACTGTCACCTGCATGGTGCTCAAAGCTACGGCAAACGACAGGACGTAAAAATTTATCCCTTAACCGCGATGAATTTCGTGGACCTTGCTCTGATTTTACTGTCGATCAGGTTGCATAAGTAACAACAACATAAATATTGAAAAATATTTCCACTTATACATTAAGAGTAATAATATTTTTTAAGTTAATTTAAGATCTTACTTTCTTAAAGACTTTAATACTGATCTACTAACAGAAAATTAATTAATAGAAATAAAAAACAATAGGTATTCTCAAATAAATTGCCTATTTACATTACATAATATTTATTAAAAACTTCAATATTGCACTCAAACATATGTACACACAGCGATATTTTTTAAATATTTTTTATCTGTGCAGAATTCCTTACATTTCCAAGAAAAAAAATTCATACCGATGTAGAAAGGAAATAATAAAATACTGACTAAAAAATAATAGAATTTTATCCTCACCTTTTCTGGATAACTTCGGTAACAGCAGCTAAGAAAAGAAAAAATACATTTAAAAATGATTAAAAAAAATTAACTCTCGAAGAGTGTTTGTCATATACAAACTGTACAGTTCTCTTTCTACTATATGCAGTGAGAAATATTAAAAAAAGTACATTTAATTCTTTTATGAATTTTTATGAATTATAAAAGAAAGTTTTACATTTAAATGCTTTTCTTATTTCATTCTAAAAAATAATTTTAAAAAACTAGTAAACATTTATATAATTACATATTAACAAAGCCCATTCAAAATTATTTTTGAAATAATTATTATCAATATTATAATTTCAATAGTGTAATTTTTTGTAATATTGTTTTAATTATTATTATTGCTGTTTGCTTTAAATTATCAATATTATTGTTTTCATTTTATAAAGACTTACGTTCCACTTTCAACTGACAAACACTGGAAGCTTCTCCTCCAGAGTTTATAGCAACACATTTGTATGTTCCAGCATCTTCTAAGTAAGCCATCTCGATAATAAGAGTGCAGCGATCACCTTCGAACAGTAACTGGAAGTCGTCGGATTCTTTAACCGGCTTGCCATTATGGTACCAAATAACCTACAATACAGGAGGAAGAGAAGTTATGAACACTTGAGTCTTAAAACGAAAATTAAAATCCTTACAGTTTTGTCATGTACAAAGTAGAATTCAAAAGTTCCTGAACTGGGCCTATAACGTGGAAAATTTTTGCAGTAGAGCGACTACGATAACATTTCTGTGTTATTGAATTCTTGCATTTCGCTTCACGTAATCAGTGGATCGCCAGTAGGCGAATGCATTTAGTCTTCGGCGATTGAAAAAAATTGCGTTTGTTGAGTAGATAATGAATATTAAATTTTGTGCTCGTTTGGAAAAAAGTGCTAAGGAGACTTACGAAATTTTTAAGCACGTGTAAGGCTGTGATGCATTATCGCAAACGAAAGGTTTTCAGTGACATCGACGTTTCAAAAAAGGCAGGGAAAGTGTCGAAGACGACAAATGCTCTGGACGTCCGCATACTTCCCTAACCGCTGAAAACATCGAAATGGTTTCTGCGACTGTAGGTAAGAACAGGCTTCAAACAATAGCAGAACCAATTTGGATATCCTCCACCACAGGTCAATAGATACTAAGGATCTTAACATACGTAAAGTGTGTTAACGCATCGTTTCCCGCGTGTTTAACGAAAACCAATCTACAGATGAAGTTAAAAGTGCACCGCAGGCAGAATTGAAGGACATGGCTTAAAATAGATTCCAGAAATGTTTCGATGACCTTTACGGCAAAAGTGTGTTGTTGCTCAAGAGTCTTATTTCGAAGGAGGATGTGCTTCAGCAGTTTAATTGGTAATATTTTTTAAGTCATAGACACAGTCCGGGAACTTATGAATCCTACTTCGTATAATTAGACAATGGAGCTACCTAACGATCTAAGCCAGTAAAGGGGAATATGAAGAAATTGTAAAAAAAGATTTTAAAAAATGTATGCAAGAAATCATTTTACCTCTGGTTCCGGTTGACCAACAATGATGCAGTCCATTCGCACTTTCTTTCCTTCAACGACAGTTTGATCTTCCAGCTGTTGCTTTACTTGAGGTTTGGCTGGTTCAATATCTGAAGCTATCTCAGAATCACTAAAAATCAAATTAAAAAATTCATAATTTTAAAACTCGTAAAGGAGATCAAATTGTAATGACATTTTTTTAATCCTTTATATGCCAAAACTATTTCAAATAATTATTGTTTTTCAAAAATTCCTACATAAATACCATTCTTATTTATTTTTTAGTAAAAGTTCTCTCACAGTTAAAATATATTCAAATAGGAATATAGTACTTTCCCAAAATAAATTTAAATATGTATATATTAGACTTAGATATTTATTTTAATTCATAACTTATGAGATTGCAATAATTATTGAATAAACATTCCACTTCAGTGTATTTTTAAGTAAAACAAAAATAAATTCAATGAAAAACTGGATTACTAACAATCAATCAAAATGTACTTTTTTAAACATAAATATTTAAAAAAGTCTAGAATTTCAACTTGAATATTTGTTTGAATAATTTTTAATACTTCACAAAACAAGATAATAAATTAATTTTTAATATCTTAACGAATAAAGAAATTTCCGAAAATATAAGCGACAACGATAGCCTTGTGGTCATAATCGGCGAACTCGTGGTCAGAGTTATGAGTTTGAGTCCTGTGCTTTCGTGTAGTCGGGCTGACGCACGTAAAAACTTACGAAATTCAAGGTCCTCGTGTTGGTATAGTTTGGAGCCCAGGGGGGCATCAGCCCAGGGTACCCGTGGGATATCAGCCCAGGTGTCTTCCTCGTTACCTGACCGAACTTCAAAGATATATCCACCATCGAAATCCCTCTCGTTTAAATGCGAAGTGTAAATCAATTAATTCTTTCTTCCAGATATAAATTTTTAATGATTTTTTTAAATTATATTAATGGCAAATTTCAAACTGCTGTAAAATATCTTTAAAAGAACCAAACGATTAATCCAAAACAAGTAAAATAAAAATAAAACATTCTTAATTATGAAACAGATAATTTGATAAAGTGTTTTTTTAAGTAAATTAAAAGAGAATTTTTAACAGAAACCTCTTAAATTAAGTGCAATGGTTAGTGATTGAATATTAACGTCTCACTATTCAGCTCCACGAGGGCTTTTGGCGACGGATCTCGCAATTTTGAACTATGGTCAAGCGACGAGAACGACACCTGAGCTTGCACCCACCTTTCCTACCACATCACACCAACGGGAGGGCGTTTGAGGTCTTGACAGATTTAACCTGCATCACTGCCCTACACGGCGGGTCTTTAGTGGTACTGGGCTCGAATTCGTGACAAACCCGCCACCACGATCCGATAACTTGACCACTACGCTACCGCGGCCACAAGTGCAATGGTTAACCACTAATTAAAAAAGTAATGGTGAAACTTAAAAATCTGATCAGATTTCTGCTCTTTTTTTACTGCCAGTACAACGTCTTGAAGTTTAAAATGAGCGTTTTTTTTAAAAAACATGATGCTTTTCAAATTTTTTTTCTTAATTATGAATGATTTAATATTCTTGCATTAATTTCGGACTTATACTCTAGTACATTGTTTTTAGAAAGGCTTTACTGTAGTTTGAATTTATCATGAAAAAAAATGTTTTTTAAAAATTCAACAAGAATTTATTTGAGAAAAAACTTTATCGTCCCAAAAATTATTAAAAATAATTTTACCAAGTTTTATAAAGTAACAAATTCAATCAAACTAATATATTTCAAGTTGAATCTCAAGCATTAAGGTATCCGACTACGTTCGGAACCGTGATTTTAAAAAAGCGCATAAATGGATAATTTTCATGATATTTAGTGTCACTTAGATTAGAATACATGTATAAAACTATTTTTATAAGGACATTTTGACAAAAAAAATTATTTAAATACAATATTTCGGCAAAAAATTAACTTAGAATAACCTTTTTTTAAAATGTTCTCCTTTTGTGAAAAATGTTTCTATTATAATAATATTTTGCCTGTATATAGCTCAGACCTCTGTCCAGAGGCTCAACTATTTGTTTTGAAAAATTCACATTATTTTCCGAGTTACAACTAATTGAAATAATTATCGGCGTTTTTTTCTTAAAATTGCTCCCCTCTGTTGCCGTAAAACATGGATAAACTCACTTCTAAGTTATATATTTCAAAATTTTTAGTTAAGCCTTACTGAGGTCTGAGCTATATACAGGCGAAATATTATTATAATAGAAGCATTTTTTGGCAAAAGGAGAATATTTTGAAAATGGGTCATTCTATGTTCCTTTTTTGTCAAAATATTGTATTTAAATAATTTTTTATTGTAATGATATTCTTAAAACAATTTTATATACATTTTCTAATCTAAGTGACACTAAATATCTTAAATATTATCCATTTATACGCTTTTGCAAAATCACGGTTCCGAACGTTGTCGGATACCTTAAAAAGTATCTTAAGATATGCGGTATTAATTAAAACTCAGTCTGCCTATCATTAAAAGGTATTAAAATCTTAAAAATTACTTGATTTTTTTTTTATTTTATTTTTTATTTTTATTTTTTTTACTTATTTAATAAATGTAACTCTCTTATTAAGCCTAAGAAAAATCCTTACGATGTTTCCAAAGGTAGACGTCCCTTGACAGAAACATTGCAATTCGATGTAGCTTCACCAGCTTTGTTACGAGCAATAACAGTGTACATTCCTGCATCTTTCGGGAAAGCTTCGGTTATAACAAGAGTGGCATTGGTTCCGTCAAAATGCAACTGAAAAAAATAATAATAAATAAAACGCTTAAAAAACAGCTAAGAAATTTTTTAAAAAAACACGAAAAATATTTAAATACAACATAAAAAAATATCAAAAATTTTGTTTATTGCAAAACAAATATTAAGAAATTTAAAATTTCTGTTTAAAAAAAGGGGACATATCATTAACAAATAAAACTTTGTTTAAGTTGCAACTCACTTCTGCTTTCATCAATTATGATTTTAATTTTAAAAGCAAATTAGATCAATGGAAATTTCTTTTTAATATTTTATTCGATTGAAGCGATTTTTTAAAAAAATAACATAAGCCCCTTAGCCAGTGGTATTAACGGAGAATATTAGGTAAGCTCAGGCAATATTAGGTAACCTGCTAACTCAGGTTTTAACCCCTAAGCCTAAATGCGTACTTAGTGTCAATCAAGTTTTAGGCCCCCTATAGTCCCTGTCCCCTTCCCCCTCAATGCGGGGGTTGCGAGGATGTACGTTACGCCACTGCCCTTGGCGGCTAAAACTATCCTTTGAAGCACTTTGCATAAAGCAATTAAAGATGCCAATATTATCTATTAAAATTTATTACACAATTTTGTCATATATTTTATGTAACACCTAGCCATATTTCTGATAAATAGCTATATTTTTAATTGATTTATTAAGTCGTAAATACAGTATAGATCATTTTATATTGAATATAATGTAAATAATTTGCATAAAATACAATATATGAATACCATTTTGGAAAAATACTCTGAAGCGTGCACCGGAAAACTGAAATCAGTTTTAGGGGGGGGCGCGATATATTTTCCGTAAGCCACGCATATAAGCGATTTTAATCTTTTAATTTTTTGAGTAGTTTTAAGTTTTTTAATGAAACTTTTATTTTAAAAGAAAAAAAGTCGAATAAATCCTTCTAAATCAGAGTCTGAATGCTAGTTTCCGATAATTCAAAAAAGTTCACATCCATGCATCGGGATGTCTAAACGCATATCCCACATATAATCATTCCCCAAAGAAGCTTTCGTCCAGAGCAAATAGCATAGGTGGACAATCACATGTCATACACGAAATTCTTTTTCGGTTCATTTTCCAAGCGAAAAACAAAATGGCGCAGAAATTACGGCTAGCACAGACAGTGTACAAGGGAGCAAATGAATAGAAAAAATGTACTAGCTTTCAATATGACTACAAAAAAAAAATATTGTCGTTGATACCTAGTATTTTACAACAATTTGATTGGAAAATATTCTACCCATTCTATCAGCTTAACAATAATTTTGCCTTCACAGACGACATGTTTGAAAACAATATGACTTTTTTCCCCTTTCAATTAGGCTTACATACGGGCATCAAAAATTTTGGGTAAATAATTGAAAAAAGATTAACTTTCGGCTCATACAAGAATCGGCTTATTTTCGGAAATGTACAATAGTTCATCTTCAGTTGCAACGACAATTTCTTCGTATACCACAGAAGAAATTTTCATCCTGTTGCTATTAGATAACTAAGTTGACTAATTTCACTTCGAATGTGGAACGCTTCAATATAATAATATATCAGGAAAAAATATTTCTTTAAAAGCATTTGTCATGAGCAAAGTCAAACACACATTTTATATAACTCCACTAAAAAAGGATTGGTAATTTAAATGCTAAAATAATCTTTTTCGAACTGTTTTTAATATGTCAAGATGTTCTAAATGCTTAAACTTTAATACAAAATATTATCTTACCTTCGTGTCTCTTATTTCCTTAAGTGTCTTAGAGTTATGCAGCCACGATATTTCAGGTTGCGGTTGACCAGTAACAGAACATTCGAGTCGTAGTTTCTGACCGGCGCGAGCCATGACATTCGAAAGAGGAGAGATGAATCGTGGTCGTTCGGAAGGAGTAATCGCTGCAATAAAAACACCATAAATTAAATAACCATTGATTACAAAACATAATGCTATTTAGAGATTTAAATACATTGAAAACATATCACATGTCACGCAACACTGTGTATCACGATATCGTTTTCATATATAGTAGTGCATAGATCTCGAAGAATAACCTCACTGAATATTACGAAGTGTGTAAAAAAAATTAACCTTTATCCGTGAGAAATATTTGTATTTCAATAGAACAAAATCATGCACAAAACTCCTTCAAAATAGTCTCTTTGGGCTTCCAAGCATCATTTCCAACGATTTTGGCATTGTCGGAAAACCTGTTCTGAGGTTTGCCTGTCTAACCTGGGCCGAAATCTTACTCGAAGTCCACTTTCTGAGAAATGTCAAGCTTTACACGAAACTTAATACAGTACTGTTTTTCAATGCTTAGGCTAATTTTGACATAAATGAAAATCCAACAACCAGGGATGTCTTAAGACTTTTTGAAGTCCCGGGCCCCTATAAAAATGCAGGCCTCACCAATGACCCTTAAAAGTAGATTGTACATGGCATACGTTTCCAATACTCGTACAAATAGTAAACAAACAAACAAATGTGCATGACTTACAATCGTACAAATCGGCTCGACCGATTGCCGCTCTTTCAATAATGAGTAATGATGACTTATGGTAGTAGGCCTAGGCCTATTCCTAGATGACGGTCATCACATAATAATACAGTCTGGCCACTGTTGCTAGTTGACATATAGTCCAAAATTCCCAGTTTTTCTGAGAATATAACTAGAAATATCATTTGATCGTTAAAAATTATTCTAATTATGATCTTATTAAGACTGAGTCGAGAAGGAGACGAGGACCCCAGTAAAGTCGAGGCCCTGGGCCCGAGAGAAGTTGGTCCATGCCTTAAGACGTCCCTGCCAACGACGCTCACATACACTTCAATCCCCAGCTGTCTCCTAACGTTTGACAAAGTTCTGTTTAAGCAGGGGGAACATCATGAATACGCCTGCGTATATGCTGCATAGAATTGTCTGCATACGTGCACCAAAAACCATGCATTTTTAATTTCATTTGTCTCAGCACAAAAAATTAAGATTAGATTTCTTCTAAATACATTTTGCCTAACTACAAAATCGTATTTCCTAAATTCAAAGCATTACAAACTCAAATGATCCTCAAATTTTATTTATTTCAATTTCAATTAAATTTATAATCACATCTATCCCATTAAGGCTGTTTTCTCCATATGTACGAGAGCGTGAACTTAACGCGGAACACATTTTCAGACAGAAAAAAATGCCTCAACTTTTATAAAAATTTGTGACACTGTAACTCATGCATTTGTTTAAAATATAGTGTTTTTAAAATTTCAAAATATTTCATAAATAATTAGTTTTTCCTTTTAACATGTGAAGGAATAGCTCATTTAGCATTACGGTATAGGGGAAAAAATGCAAAACACATTTTATAAAAGAAAAAAGGTGTCAAAACTCTGATAAAAATGAGTAGTATGATAAAATAAGCGGTTCTTTACATGACAGTGTAGCCAGAATATAATATTAATGCTTGAGTACTTTTATATTTGAAAAAATATTCCGAATTCGGCCCTATACTTTGACATTAGCCGAAGATAGCCTTAAAAGTCCTTTAAGGCTGTCTTTATTTAATATTACAGAATTGCGCCAAACTTGGAATATTTTTTCAGATATAAATTGAGACATTAATATTATATTCTAAATTCATTATCTTATAGAGAGCAGTATACGATTTTATTACTCGTTTTTATGAATTGATCCATTTTTTTAGAATCAAATATATTTTTTATCGGTTCTTCTATCTCTTTATGAGTTAAAATGAAAAAAAAAGTATTTGCGTAGAATATTTTGAAATTTTTATCATATAAACAGATGTATGAATTAAAATGTTGAAAATTTTCATGCAAGTTTAGTTATTTTTCTGTCTGAAAATGTGTTTCACGTTTAGTTCAGGCTCTCATACATTTGGCGAAAACAGTCTTTATTACAATAATAACAAAAACTTTGTGATGATAGAGAAATATTTTTGAGAATATTATGCAATCCTTTTACACGAATTCAGTACGAAATTCTCCTGCAAAATCCAAATTTATACAACACTACTACAACATTCGGCAAGTCTTAGAATGTTTTTTATTGCCTAATATACCTTATGTCTGAAATAAAAAGAAAATAATGGAAACTGGATTTACTTTGAACTTTAAGATTGGCACCGCATGCCGCTTGCCCAACTTGATTCACAGCACGACATGTGTAACGTCCTTGATGGTCAGGAATGGTTTCTTCGATGCGCAAAGTGCAATACCCGTTGTTGTAAGTGATGGAATAGTCCATGGAATAGTCGATGCAGACATCATCTTTAAACCAAGACACTAAAGGTAACGGATTTCCGAAGACTTGACACTCGAATTGGTGCTTATTACCTTCAGTTACAATGGAGTCTGTAGGTTCTTGGACGAACTGTGGAGGAATGAGTTCACTAGCAGTGCGAGATTCTGGAGCAAGAGATAAATAAAATAAATGGGAGAAAGTGTTGGGGTTTTTTTTGAACATGCATGAAATAACAAAAAGAATTTCGAATCACAATTTTTTTACGTTAAGAACATAGAAAACAATTTAAACGAAAAAGTCAATCAGACTTCAAACGGAGAAACTGATGATGGAAGTTCCAAGACCATTTTGTAGAAAAAATTTCAGTTCTATAACCTTCACAAAAATAACGGAATTTTCAATTTATAATTGAGAAATCTTAAACGCATTTATTAAAATATTAAGAATATATCTTGCCAGTGCCAATTTAAGCTCATTTTGGGCCCTAGGCACAGAAAATCTACAGGCCCCCTTAGCGCTGGAGGATTGAAATTTATAATCAGAAAATCTGGTTAAGTTCAGCTTATCCGGGCCCCTATACACCCGCCTCAAGCGCCCAATAGATAAACCGGCATTGTATCTTGCTGCATTTTTTATTTCCAATAAGTACCAAATTAATTATAGCTTGAAAAGAAATTATTCTTTCAAATCTTTTTTATTTGATAGAAATGCTGTTTATAAGCAAGAATTAATTAATTAATATGGAACTAGAAAAACAATGTATTTTACAATGCTTATGAATAATCTAATAACAGTGGAATTAATCAAATGTTTTATCGCACTATTTCATTAATTCATACTTTAATAATTATTTGAATAAAGAGCCATGTGTTATTGCTTTCTATTTATATCAAAGGAAAAAATAGTGGGAAAACATTTGAAATATTCTGCACAGTAATGGGGCGGCCCCCCCCGCTTTCTGTGGAAAAACCACTATTATGGTACAAAACCTAAAAATAATTCATATCATAAATTATAAAAAATAAAACGTAAAAATACGTAAATGTAACAGGCTCTTAAGTTTGACAATGATACGTTAGAAATTTGATTTTTAAATGGAAATAAATTTTTTTAAAAAAATTTTACTTTATACAAGGGAGAGAGACTGCTCACAAAACAACGACTTCTGAAATTCAGTTGAATCTGTTTTAGAATTAGCAAGTCTGGTTGTATTCAATGTTATTATTCGATACATCACTTTAAATACAACTGAAAGATGATTTGATGAAGGTGACGAATTAGAAGACGAGTTTCAAAACAGAATTGTAGCCAAATTTAAGAACTGAGAACCAAAAATAATCTTCAAAAAACGTAAATGTATTATCGGCTAGAAGGCTCAATTAAAAATACAGCCAGAAAAAGTAATATAAAAAAAATTTAAGTCAATTCCTACTTAGATCAGCAAAGTAAAATTTTATTTTAGCTACTTTTTATTAAATAGTTACAATTAATATAAATATGTATAAACATTTGACAGAATCACAACATTAAGTGGTAATTAATTTTTATTCATTATCATTAAAGTATCGTATTCTCATCCAAAACAATCGTGTATATAAAATTTCAGTTCAACTGAATGCTTTAAAACGTGAGAAAAAAACATTTCAAGTTTTGACACAAGTCGCCAAAATGGTCGCTAAGTCACCAAAAACAATGCCAACGTGGCTGTATTTGTAATTCTTTAAATAATTAGTTTTAATCCATTAATTTTTATTAATTATAGTTAAATTACTGTATTGTCATCCAAAATAAGCATGTGTATAAAATTTCAGCTCAATATTGAGCGCTTTATTTATAAACGATTGAAAATTTCCCAAAGATAAATAAATAAATAGAGAGTGTGAGCTAATAGTAGGAATTGAAAAAGAATAATCATTGCAATCCCAGTAAGATGCTTCTGAAACCCTTAACTATTCCAGAGTGGAGCATCATTTGTTTATTAGAAACTCAGCGTCGAAGAGCCTACAAATTTTTCAGTGCTTACAGATAAGCGTATTTTAATATTACTTAGAATTGGATAGATAATCCATTATTACCCCTCGTGCAGTTACGTGTTCTGCATTTAATTCACGACTGACAATACACTTGACATTCTACTTGTAAAATTTAGATAAAATTTCGAATTTGATAATTGAGCTAAGATGTTCAAATATTAAGATTCTTCACAAGAAAAATTTTCAAAATATATATTATACGTATTCATTTAAATCAAGTGCATTTTGTTTATCTATATCGCTGACAAATATGCATTTTATAAAAGAAAGTTTCTATGAAAAGCTGGAAACACATGATTGCAGTCATCATTTAGACCAATTAATGTGTTTTTTGATTGTTGCTTAGTGTTTTGCACCATGTTGACTACTGCTTGAGTCATGTCGGATTCCACTTATAATCTTGAAAGTACAGAATCCTCAGCTTTAATCAGATTTTGGGATAAGGAAGAGGAAGGGGGCATTACAAAGTGCATCAGAAAGAGCAAAAAATAACGAAGCTTTTTATAGAATAACATTTTTCCTCAAGTATTTGAAAGTATTTCTAAGCATTTCTTTCAAAACTTGAAAAACCTACAAAAGTATCACCTACAGACATAAAAATATCTTCAGAAATTGCAAATGAAAGCATAATTTTACAAAAAACTTTTCTGTTCTTTTATATGCACTTCGTTGCATTCAAATCCATGCTTTATTCTAGTTTTGAGGAAGAAAACAAAAATTCCAGAGAATTAACCTTACGTTCACGAATTAAAAATGACCAGGATAGACAAAAGCTTGAACCCTCTGCTAGGCGAGTGAATCTCTCAGATACATAATAAAAAGAGTGGTGACACGGTGATAACTACCCATTATCTTTTTGATGTTTTTTCGTATAAATATCTCAATTCCTGATTCTAATTTAAATACTATTTTTCGTCAAATATATTTTAATGTGAAATCTCACTAATAAAATGATTAAATCATTTTCAAACGTAAGTATGAGATGATGTGTGAGAGATGCCGTGCGTCAATGGATGGAACTTTTTGAAGCGCGCCTAGTGGAGGGTTAATTAAGTTATTTAATTATTCTTCAAGCTTTATAATGTACTCTCCCTTGAGGCATTAACATTGTTACCAATATTGTTATGAAAATAGCTAAAATTACTTAGAATACCTTTAACAACAAGTTGACTTTGAGTTTCAGCAATTCCAGCTGGATTCATCGCTCTGCATGTAAACCTAGCAGTATCCTCAGAAAAGGTTTCTTCAATCGTGAGTTTACAAATACCTCTGTCCTGAGAGGTCTGATAATCTGGATTATTTTGGACTAGAATGCCATCTTTAAACCACTGGACCTGTAATAAGGGGAGAAATGAGTTGCTTTTAAAAATTACTTGAAATAGTCAAATGACATGAAAACAAGAATTCTGATTGTGAAATAGACTTTATTCAACATATTGAAAACATAATTTACGTAGTTTTCTGTTGAATTAAAAAATTCGCAAAAATATGACATATTTTGTTTAATTGATAATAATAACAACACTCCAATGCAAGATCAGTGTGGGTTTTCTCTCGGTTAATTTGCTCAGTTCGATACCTAAAACTATATCAAAATAATCTTTTTTTAAATCGACATAAGACATGACAGAAAACTTTAGAAAGAAAAACGTTTCAATTACGTATTTTACGTTTCACTTTGAAGATATTTTTAAAACTGTTATTTATCTATTACATAAGTATCAGAAATTTATCTGACCTTAAGATGGATTTCTTTAATATTAAACAGATTATGCATTACTTATATAAATAAGTAATAAACAAGTAATATAAAAAAATTTTAAGTCAATTCCTACTTAGATCAACAAAGAAAAATTTTATTTTAACTTCTTTTTATTAAATAGGTACAATTAATATAAATATGTAGATACATAGGACAGAATCACAACATTACGTGGTAATTAATTTTTATTATTCATCATTAAAGTATCGTATTGTCATCCAAAACAATCGTGTATATAAAGTTTCAGTTCAACTGAATGCTTTAAAACGTGAGAAAAAAAATCTTTCAAAGTTTTGACCCAAGCGCTAAAAATGAAACCAACGTGGCTGTATCTATAATTCTTTACATAATTAGTTTCAGTCAATTAATTTTAGTTAATTATAATTAAATTATCGTATTATTACCCAAAACAATAGTGCATAGAAAATTTCAGCTCAAACGAGCGCTTTAAAATGTGAGAAAAAAACCTTATGATGTTTTGACACAAGTCGCCAAAAATGATGCCAACTTAGCTGTATTTGTAATTCTTTGAATAATTAGTTTTAATCAATTAATTTTTATTAATTATAATTAAATTACTGTATTATCATCCAAAATAATCATGTATATAAAATTTCAGTTCAATTGAGCGCTTTAAAATGTATTTTATTAACGATTAAAAATTCCAGGAAGATAAATAAATATATATAGAGTGTGAGCTAACAGTAGAAATTGAAAAAACATTCATTGAATATATAAATTATTACCACGTATTTTAAAAAATAAGCTATTCAATAAATAATTTACGAAGTGCCTTTTCTACTAAGATACTAACTATGAAACTAGCTGTACTTAAAACTTCTGTGGATGTGCAATTAGGATCTTCTTAGAAAAAGTATAAACATTAAAATAATAGGATGCCAGATAACACTTCTGTCACCCAGTTCAATGTGACCTGTTACGACTGTAACGAAACGATTAAAGAAGTCTCACGAACGATGCTTCAGGGAACTCACAGAATTATAATATAAAAAATATAGAATTCTACAACTTTATAAAAAAATAAACCTGAATATATATATATATAAATATATATATATATATAAATATTAAAAAAATTGCTTACTTGAGGCATCGGTTCACCATCCACTTCACATTCAAAGGTGAATTTTATACCCTCAGATACTTCAGCATCAGCCAACTGTTTCACAAATCGGGGAGGTCTCTGTTGGGGCTTCGGCGGTATAGCCTTGGCGGCGGCTTCAGCGGCTTTTGCAGCTTGTTGAGCAGCGGCAGCAGCTGCCTTGGCTGCTTCAGCCTCGGCCTGAGCAGCATGAAGGACAGCATCCATTTCAGCCTGCAGATAAGAGTACAGAATAAGGATTAATAACATATTTTTATTCATTATTAGAAAAAGGCAACACTATTGTAATAATTGATTCTGTCTTAATGTTCCAAAAAATTTACCATTGTGAAAATCAAATGTGGTAGCTATGCGTGATAAAAAGGAATTAAATTTTCCCCAAATTTGCGTTCAAAATCCAAAGATTAATAAATAGTAAAATAATATTTCAAATTCCACGTCCGAAGTTTCACAGAAAATTTTTGTTCCATAATTCATTGTGAAATATTTTACAAAAGTTAATCAACAGATTTTTACTTTTTAATATACAGATTACCCCTTGGCGCTTTCGTCTACTTTTTTTTTTAAAAAATGTAAAACCTTCTCATAAAAGTATCTGTGTACACCACTGGTTGTATAAAGTAAGAAATTAATATCCATGTAAATTTTCACATTGTTAATTAACACATAAAATCATTCCTTATACTAAGGTGATCAATCGTCCTCTTTTAGAGAGGACAGTCGTCCTTTTATAGGTCGTGTCCTTGTCCTACTTTTCAATATTTTAAAACTAATCTGTTAATCTCTGTATTCAGAGATGAACCAAACATATTTCCAATATGTCGAAGAATAGTCTGAAACAAATATAACAGGAAATAACAGGTTTCAATGTTTTTTTCCTTTTTTTTTTTTTTTTTTTGACCATCACTAGTCGATTGAACAGATATAGAAAACTGTGTTGATTTTTTATCAAAAGAAATGCCTGATATTAAAATCGTTAATAATGGTCTGTTTGAAGAAATTGGAAGACTGAATGTATATTTAAATTATAATAAATTGAAGCAATTGGAAAATCAACATGCTGAAATTGATAAAAGATTGATTGAAATAACCATTTCAAAAATGAACCCATTCCATATGAAAATTTAGTTAATCTTGTTGAATTTAAGTTGTGCGGCCCTGGAACTAATACACCACTTGAAAGAGTCTTTTCAGTTGGTAATTTTTGGACAAGTGCGAAATCAAGATTGAATGTTGATATTTTAGCTGCAGTACTTACAGTAAAGATGAAGGATATATTTTTTGCACCGAAATGTCCGATATATTAGAAAATAATATATTGACAAAAAAAAATTCATTCAATGAGAAAATACTCGTTAAGTAAATAATTAAAAGGGTTGCAAGAATAATTAGCGTATTTTTCTTTGAATTAATAAAATGTTGCGTATATTTACGTTGTAACATTTTCTTAAATTTTACGTCCTCCTTTTCATTCAACTCTTTTTTAAGGGATTACAAATAGATTCAATAACATTACAGAACGTATAAAAAATGAACCATCGGAGAAATATTCTAAAGAAACACAGGAAAAAATACTATACCTTTCCTTTAAGTTCCAGTGTCTTTGTTTGCTGTGTAATTCTGATATTGGTCGTAAGAGTCTCGAGCTCTGAAGTAATAACAGTAAAGGAATCCAACATGTCTTTATTCTTGCTCGTGACAGCATTTGTAGAAGGATGGGATTGGTTGCCTATTGGAGGGAAATATATGAGTAATCAAGTTTTTGTCTTCTCTAAAACGAATAGCTAAAGGCATATAACAGCTTGAGAGCAAAATGAAACAAATTTATTCACTTTTTGACGATATTCTTCTAGAAAAGTGTAATCCAAGCAAATTTAATTATAACAAAAATAAGAAAGAAACTGACGAAAATTTTAAAAATTAACCAAAGAAATTAGCATAAAAATGTTAAAATTATGTTAAAATCTGCAGTTATATTGAATAATTTGGCATAGGATATAAGTTAAATAATTTTGTTATTCATTGATACTTAGATGCACTAATCGAGTTGATAAATAATTTCATGCTATATTTTTAGAGAATCTGCCTTTATTTAGTTTGTATCATTATATATCTTTACTAGAACAATAATCATTCGCTATTTTTTCATATGATTTAAAACTTTCTAAGCTTCGAATATTACTTTAATCAAATAAAACATTCAAACTGAAAATGTATCGAACTATTTAAAACAATGCTTTTGATAAGTAGCTCAGAAAGACACACATTGCTTTAAAGTAAGCTACTTTAATTTTGTCTAAAAATTTAAACAAAAAATTTATAAAAAAAACTAAATTAAAAAATTAAATTCAATAATAGTAATAATTACTATTAATACTATTGTGTAAATAAATCACCAATAATAAAACAAACTATAAAATTTTAGAAAATTCAGGTGAGAGAATTACAATTATAGCCATAATTCTAAGATCTTTTTAAAAATAAATTCCAACAAAATCTTCAGAAATTCTTTGATTGTGATTTGAACTTAATGATCAATAAAAATGAAGGAAGCATAGTAACACTAAATTTCATTATCTCGTTGCCTAAGTACTATAGATAACATTTTACATTTTAAGTAAAATTTAAAATCGAATATTTTGCAAACAGTTGTATTCTAAACCAAATAAATTTCAATATCAAATTTAGTACAACTTAATATTAAAACTAGAGAGTCGATTCGAGAAAAGGGTTTTCTTTTTTAAGATTTAAAGCATAAATTAATCAAGTTTCATTTTGAAATTAAGGGGACATGGTACGATTTACGCAAAAAATTTTAATTTAAGGATTTTTAATATTTTTTTGGTTACCTCCTATGTATGAATACTATGTTAAACATATTTTATGCTCAAAATTTCATAAAAAGCTAGCCATGTAATTTTTTAAGGAAAAAACTTGAAATTTTTGAAGTGATTTTAAAATGCTACTCCTCCTACAAAAATTGATGAACACGCATGAAATTTAATTTACAAGTACGTCAAACTATGTATAATAAAAGTTGGTATGGGTTTTACGTTAACGTGATTGGTATTCTTACAATACTTCTTTTTATGAATGTTTATTGAAAATTCCTTAAGAAATGTATAAATTCTGAGTTTAATTATTTTTAAAAAAATAAATAATGCTTTGATTCAAAAATGCATACCATTACATGTACTATTGGGAATAGGTAACAAAAAATTCAAAGCATTAGGCGCAATAGAAAAAAAGCCTTAGCATTTTAAATGAAGACAAAATAGTTATTTTATCTTTCTGAGATACGGCAGCTTAAAGTTTTGATTTGCCATAGGGATGTGATTGAAAACGAACGTAAAAGCTATCATAATTCTGTGTTTTTTAAGTTTAGAGCTTTCAAATTTTGTGAGGTTATAGAAAAGTATATAAAGAAAAATTTAGACTAAAAAAATTAAATTTGATTTTTTGACCGATTTTGGTCAATTGAATCGTACTGTGTCCCCTTAATAAAAATGATCTAGAAAATATAAAAACGGAATCTAAATTAAAATAGCTTTTCCTTACCATGGAGTTCGTACGATAGAGAAGTAATCTTTCGTAATCTCTCTTCCTGTTGACTTTTCCCTCTGTTTAAGAAATCTCTGATCTCTTTTTTAAGTTCTTCGGCGTCCGATTCCTTGGAGCAAGAAGAAGATTTTCGTGCAATAGATATTAGCATTCGACTTCCTTCACTAAGCCATTCTTCAGCCTTAAAAGATCAGACAATACAACGGTTCAGAAACAAAAAAAAATCTAGGAAATTTAGATTTGAAACAAGGTTTAGAACATAACTTTCATGAATATTTCATAATTTTTTCAGTTCCATTCCATAAATCAAAATAAAGCCCAATAAATTTAACTAGTTTATTTTTAATACGTTTTACAAAATTAATCTGTGGAATAAAGGTAACAAAAGATATGATGTTTAACCTTCTTAATTCACTTAATTAAAAATAAAGAGGGACAAAATTGAATTAATAGTCGTAAAATTTAAAAGTTTCCTTTTAAAAAAAATGTTTTTTAAAATACTCTTTTTATCTTTAAAAATGTTTTTTCCGACGAAAGATCATTATCAAAAATCATAAAAGTAATAATCTCCCATAGCAACTGGTGTGTGTGTGTGTTTTCTAATTTCCGGTTTTTTTTTTTTTCTTTTTGCTTCAGTTTTAGTGATGGTTCATCTCTCTATATAGAAGAGAATTTTAACTATATATATATATATGAAAAGATGTAAGCATTTTGGATGTAGCCATGTCCAAGAAGATTCAAGAAACAGTGCTTATGACCAGTGGCGTAACGTACACCCCCGCATCGCGGCGGCCCAAAACCTGACTTTGCAGGGGGCTCTAATATTGTTTGTTACGACACTGATTATGACACTTCATTTATAGTGACGATTAATGGATATTATTTTGGAAGAAGATACACTACAAGAAAACAGACATTCACAAAACGTAATAGAAGCACTAACAGCGCGAAAACTAAGCAATGGCGAAGCGTAAGACAGGTAAAGACGTTCTCCTTTCAAAATATCAGCTTATTCAAACGTAAGAAACTTCTAAAATGCTATGTATAATCATCTAGTTCAGGTGTGTGCAATTGTCTTGCCTCAAGGGCCACATTGTGGAAGCGGAAGATATCGAAGAGATGCACCTTCTTAAAATGATTGCATTCATTCGTCAACTTTGACTCTCAAAAAAGGAATATATAAATTGTACCTAAAAAATCAATAAATATAAATAAAATAAAATAGTGGCAGTTGTATTCAATGGATTTATTGTGATAATTGAGTATATTACCTACAAATGTAAGCACATTTAATTTTAGAATCTGTTTTATGAGATAAATAAACTTTATTACACTTTTCTGCAATCTTTTTTTTAAAATCATGAGCGAGATTGTTAGTTAAAATTTTCATCACAGCCTTCAAGTTAATGTCAACCAATTTGCATCTATATTTAGTTGTTGATTTTGATACTAGAAAAACATTGCTCACAAACATGTGTTGACTCAAATATGAGGAACATTTTCTAATTGATTTTCTGACTGTCTTGTCAGGACGCAAAAAACTCTTTGCGGGCTGCTATTTCCCATCCCTGATCTAGTTTAATGTTTGAAAGTCAATTGGTCAGATCCGGTAGATGATTCTCAATACTACATCAGTATATTACAAAATTTGATGACGTGGAATATTGCCATGTTTCGTAAACATTTCAACGAACGAGTAGACCAGTGGTAGAGCCGCTGCTAGTGGAACTTGTTGATCTCAGGTTCAAAACCTATCGATTACTACTCGCCAGTTTTTTTAATTTGATTTAAATTGACTCTCTGGAATTTTCCAGAGAGTTCCAGCGTATGCAAATTTATGTTAGTTCAAATACTTCAAGAATATTCTAGATGTCACCATTGTATCTTATATAAGCTGCTTCCCTCGAGCCGGGGGTCAGTTCGTCTGGTGTACGATCAAGTAGATTCCCCGCCTGCCTTCTTGCTTTCAATAAATTTTCATAGCTCTATTCAACCGTTGTATTGCTACCTGTTCTACTCCAAGAATCTCCGTGACAATATTTTTGAAAACTAAGATTGCAACTAATTTATTACTTCCGTTAAACCGGTAGTGAAAAAAGAAGTAAGTATTAAACGATATATTTTGCAGAGTTCATTTTGCACCAAAATGTATCAAAGAAAAATCAGAATCTATTTTTTTAAAAAATCTTTACATATGTATAACAAATATGATGTTCAATTACGTATATATAAAAATATATCTAGAGAAAAATAAATAATGAATGCAGATAATTCAAATTTGTAGAACAATCATAAAACACTCTTGAGTCAGTGATACTCAACCTATGGCCCGCCAACCTTTTCAGAGTGGTCC
This sequence comes from Trichonephila inaurata madagascariensis, assembly GCA_019973955.1. Lineage (NCBI taxonomy): Eukaryota > Metazoa > Arthropoda > Arachnida > Araneae > Nephilidae > Trichonephila > Trichonephila inaurata. Next base: position 267,300 of record BMAV01015170.1, read on the forward strand.
GTTCATGGCCTATTACAGTAGGAAATTCATTTAAGAACAATGTACTAAAAATTTAGAGTTAAATTCCACCAAAATTTGCTATCAATATTCTTTTTATTTATTGTAGAATGTAAACAAGGGGATTGGTCATGAATTAAAGGAAATCAAAATTACCCCACAACTCAGCAAAAAATGCATAAAAATCAATATTTTTTGCAAGAGTTTGATAGAGAAAATACAGTATCAAAACAAAAGCTAAAAATATGAGTTTTGTTATTTTGATCAATTTTGCTTTGGTCTTATAGTGTTTTTTCACAATATCCTCACACATGTTGCAGCCTGCGTGAAATACTTGTCATAGGTATATGACCCGGCAGAAAAAAAAAATGAGTACCCCTGCTCTGAGTAATTAAAATTTTTTTAAAAAAGAGGAATGTTACCAAACTATTACTGTAAAATCCGGCGTATAACGCGCACTTTGAACACAAAAAATAAGATCGAAACTTAAGGGTGCGCGTTATACACCGGGTATAAAAACGATGGCTTTAAAAATAACAAGAATTGAGAATAAAAAAAATTTACTTCTATATGAATAAAAAAAACCGTTTATTCAAAATAAATGACTTAAAAAAAACTAAGAGAGAGTTGTAGTTCTCAAAGTATACTATTTTTTTCAAAAATGTGGGGTAGTACCTCAAATAATTGACTTCAAAACATAAGAGCAATGTATACTAATATTTCAGATTTCTTCGTAAAAAAGGGGGTGCGCTTTATACGACGAATGTACCTAAAAATTAAAAAATTCAGCTTGAGAGTATAGGTGCGCGTTATCAGCCGGATTTTACGGTAATTTTATTTTAGATGTTTTGCTTCATGTCGCACTCAGGATAAGAACAATCTCATGTTGCCGTTTTATTTAAGTCAATTTTTCGCAGCTGAATTATTTAAAAGAAATAGCTTTCAATGGATATACCTCTTCGATGGTCTTGTAATACTCTATGGCGACGTCGATGAGGCGTCTATTGTTGGTGACTTCTGTTCTGAAGGTCGACCACTTCTTCTGCATCGTCTCTATTTCCAAAGGAATCTGTTTCGAATCCACTCTCTGGTCGCGCATTAATCTCTCCGCTGTGCTTACGAATTCGTAGATGCGAATCTGCAAAATCTATAAGGAAAAAATATTGTAAGATTCGTGTTTGAGTAAGTATGAAAAGAGTTGCGTGAAGTATTGGAGAAGGTGAATATTGTGATGCAAGTATTAGAGATGGTGAATATTGTGATGTAAGTATTAGAGATGGCGAATTGAAGTATTCACTGGCGTAATGTACACCCCCACAACTTCTGCACCGAGGGGGGAAAGATTTGGGGGCCTGCGCTATGCTATGGTTTTGCAATTCTTTATTAAGATCCATCTTGGGGACAAAAACCTGACTTTGCTGAGGGGAGGGGCTTAATATTCATCATTACGCCACTGGAAGTATCAGATGGTGCTTCGTTCAGAATCTGTAAGTTACAGAAACGCTCGTGAACTTAGATACAAAGGCGTCGTAAGAAAAGCCTATAACTGGGTTCCTCCCAGTTTGATCCTGCGCATGGCCGTGTCTAAAAGCTGTATTTTAAAGAAAAGTGAATATTTATTATTTCGAATAGGTTCTGATCTCTCTCCTATTGTATATTTACTACTAAGGTGAGATTGGATTAAATAAATTCGTTGACTTTTACACAATCATTCGTCTCATAACACTAGTACGAACTCCTGTTCGTCTAAACTAATGACTGCTTTAAGTTTTTGAAAGGCGATACATCATCAGACAATACGATATTTCATAGTAATTTGATATTTCAATAATAAAAATATAACATGTATACTAAAATACAAAACAAGTGGTTATTTTTCAGGATGTAGAATGCTTAGAGGGATTTTTCAGGGCGTCGCAATCTAAGCCCTATCCTCCAAATAAGCTCTAGTTCAGATAATCACTCAAATGGGAGCCAAATATTGCACAATATAAGTCTAGATACAACATGAGTACATTTGATTATTACTAAACATTGTCAGGCAAAAGCCAGATGAAACAGTATAAGTCCAAACTCCAGCTATTGCTAAAAAAAATCCAATCCAAGACACTTTACGCACAGAAATAAATGACTGCATTGAAAACAGAATGGACAGAAATCAGCTTCGAAGCATTGTGAAGTATTGACTGCAAGTGGTTATGGCTTGGAAGAAGATTTCATGTGATAAAATAACAGACAACTACATTGCCAACGCACTACGAGCAGTTGATATGGACAGGAAGAACTTGTTTAAAGACCCCTTTTGCTTGACGAGAGGTTATGATCGTAAACGCTTACTTCACAGAGATATTCATTGAAAAAAGATGAGTCTTTATGGGAAGTCGACAATAGCATGAGTTTCAAGTAAACGTAACGCACGCGATGAACGTAAAATATCTATCATAAAGCTTACTTAAATTACTTATAATTGATTTTAAAGAAAAAATAAACTAAATAATACAAAAAAGCCTCTAAATATACATTTTTAACTTACCTCAATAGTCTTTTCAAACTGCTGGAACGCTTGAGAGGTATACAGAGCAGATGGCAAAGATTCGCCATAACTTTGACGAATTGATGCAAGCTGTGAGTTCAGCTCTTCGATTTGCTTATTGATCTATGGAAGATATATAGCATAAGCAATTAACATTCAATTCTACATAACATGTATGCTAGAGTTAATACAATAAAGAAACTATTCAAAAAATTTCTTGAAATTATGTAGAAACATGATATATGTTTACCAAATGCATATCTCTGAAGAAGATGCAAAGTTGGTTGTGTTGTTCTAGCTTATACTTGAACTCTTCCCAAGCTTTCTCAAAGGTTTGCTTTCTCGTTCTGTGGAAAGAAGAAACTTTCTCTACGTCCTTAGCAGCTGCCATGGGTGGCTCCTAAAAGGTGCGTAAATTCATTTTTAGAAACCGATATCAGTATTACGAAATAAAACTATTTTTAAAGCAGTTCTCTCTTTAAAAATCATTATCATACAATCGATATTATCATATGCCTTGGTTCTCATTATGTAAGCTTCTGTTTGTATTTTTAAGGTTATTTTTAATTATTTATCTGTATCTAGCTATTTTTATTCAAGATATTCTGTAAAATCACCTGCTTAATTTATACGATGATGATGATGATGAGTTTGGTGTTTTATGGCGCAAGAGCCAATTTTGGCTATACTGCGCCAAACATTCATAGGTATGTGGTCTGGACGGGAAAGGAAGAAAAGGAGAAATTGGATGACAAGATGGAGGGTCGAAAATAGAGAAGGATCACTGGGGTACCCCGGGGTCGTGACACCCGTGTTTACCAAAGATAAACCCCTTGGGAAAAGGAAAAGATCACTAGGGTACCTCGGGATTGTGACACCCGTACCCACCTAAGGAAGGTGAGCCCCCTGAGGGGGCTTAATTTATACAATCTGATTACTAAATGTATCTATACATATATCTTACCAACTTATTTTTATATATTACTGCTTTTTATGCAGTTTTGGAAATGATATCTGGCAAAAATGACACCAAACACACAGTTTCTCCGTTTAAAATCAAATCCCTCCCTCAAAATGTCTAATCTGGAAATGAGCCCATATTGTCATTGTGATATAAAGCATCTTTCGTTTGCTATTACTATAACCATTACTCACAGAAATCATAATCTGATACATTGAGTAGCAACACATAAACAAAAGTAACTTGCAAACGAAGAGGAAACTATGTAACAGACTATATGTCAAGGTCCCCCTCTTAAAAATAACTTTGGGTTGTTGTTGTTTTTTACTATATTAGAAGTTTTAACTGCTACCTTCTTACAGATGAAACGTAATAAGTTGATGAGATTGATAAAATAAAGCGAATTAAAGTAATAAATAAGATAGTGGAAAGCCTGTGAAAGTTAGTCGACAGTCAATGAGCTTGTTTTAACTAAGATTCTATCCTTGCTCATTTATTCTAGAGGTTCACTGTATTAAAAATCAGGAGTGTGTTTGTGATTAAATTGACCTTCATCCCGAATAGTTCTGGCAAATAAGCACTTATACCAACAAACAGTGCGCAAACAACGGCAGGTCCTCGGGTCCGGCCCCCCCCCCCCCTCAAAGCCCTTGATTTTCTTTTCAATTGATTATAATCCTATGCATATAGTACGTAAAATTTAAGTATTTAACAATAATTAATTTTATAAATTAACGCTAATTATATTTATTTAATAATTAGTTTTTTTTGTGTTTTGTACCCGAAAATTGACAAAATCAAAAGAATATGTTGGGTGGCGCACTGGAGCATGATATGAGAATGGTGGACTTCCGACCCTTAAAAATTTCCTGTGTGTGCTACTACCATCAATCAATTTTTTTAAATCAAAAGACGTCGTCAAATGCCGCGAGATGCAGCTAATAGTGGAAAACTCTTCCCGCGATTATCACAAAACATTAATAGCATTTGGCGACGTCTTTTGAACTGGCAGTGTCATTTTATTTGGTGAAATTGATGGGTATTATAATACGTAAGTACGGTACGTAATCATTCATTATAACTTAATCGCATGAGGACATCTTCCCAACATAAAGTAACACAATTAAAATGATTAAATTGTGATTATATTCTCGTGTTTGTGATCTGTATGTTATTATTGTGACGCCTACAACCGCATTGGATTCGATTGGAGATTTTACCAGAATAGAATCTTCGAATTTACAAACTCAGGTTTTGGAGTTACCATTACAACTTTAAATCGGAACGAGATGTCATATCAGAAATTTATTTTAGCTTATTTATTTTACAAAATGAACATGAGTGAGAATCAGATGCGCAACACCAGGATTAAATTTTACAGCAGATTTTTCGTTCATGGAGGAACTAAAAATACCACTTACTGCTTCGTTAATTTTGTGTATAAGTTGCTGCGCTTCCGTGTAACTGAATTTGAACAATTCCAGGACGGTGGGCTTACAGGACTCGTGATCATGGATGAGAGCCTCCATCTTGGAAACATCGTTAGGCAAATATGTCATCCTAAATTGAGATTCTTGCATGTCCACCAATTTCTCAAGCTGAAATAAGAAAAAAAAAACACGTATGCAAAAATGTCATCATAATTTCAAATCTCTAGAACAGTGATTCCCAAAGTGGTCTATATAGGCCCCCAGGGGTCTATGACGACTTGCAAGAGGTCCACGTCAGCAAAAAAATAATTCAGGGGCCCATGAAGTGTAAATGGGGGTCTATAGTACTGGTTTTCTTTAAACCAGATTGTGACTTTAATCTTTAAAAAAAAATTTGATCTAATGGAAACCAGATTTTACCAATTTAATTGATTTATTTACTAAATTTAGTGAGGTTAATTTGTTGTTACCAGGTGACAGCATAGATTTTATTAAGACAAGTACCATTTCAGTATTTCCTTTTAGAATTAAGCTAAAGAAGTATAATATTGGCCGCGCGTCGCGAATTTTCTCGATTTGTCACAGACAATCTGTCAAAACAATTTAACCTACGTTCGCTTTTTCTATAGTAATAGACAGTGAATTCATATAGTAGCATAAAAAAAATGTCATAATACAATAGAAACTGATCAGAATAGACCCTAACGAAGATCTTAAAATAAAGTTTAGAAACGTATGTCAGCAACATTGGCTTTAAAAAGATATACGTGTTATTTGTCGCGAATTATGGAATATCGTGAAAAAGTTTTTATTTATTTTTCCTAGTGAGAGGGAGTTTCAGTGAGTTAGTCTACCTTAAAAACTAAACAAAAAGAAAGAAAGAAAGAAAGAAAAACTAGACACTCTCTTGCTTAGGAGGTTTAGTATTAAACCCGACTAGATGATATTAAATGTTGAAAACTTGTTATTGAAGCACCAGATTCATCCCTTTCATTAAAAGCATTTGTTTGCTATTCAGTTATTTTATGTATTAATTTAATTTTAACTTAATTCATTAACATGTGCTCCTTAAGTTATAAATGCTGTACTTCCCTACAGTTAGAAATTTCATTTAAAATAAGTAGTAGTGCATGCTGTCAAAAAGATATTTAAGTTGATAAATTTGCAAAAATTCAATATTAGCTAAGCAGGGGTTCTACCCGAAACCGAAAAACATGGCAAGGGGTCTATGAGACAAGTAAGTTTGGGGACCTATGTTCTAGAATATCGTGGTAAAAAATTAAAAAGGCACAATATGTGACAGTACCTCGTCAAAATTCTTGAAAAAGGTAATCATCATGGAAACAAGAATTTGATAGTCAGGAAGTTGCTTCTGGAAGGACTGGCTGATGTCTCGAAGACTCTGTAGAATTCGAGAGCCCTCTGTTTGCGAAGCGTCCTTTGATTTGACTGCATCTGCTTTTTTCAGAACGCTGGAGATTTCGTCTTGGATGGACTGCAAGTAATCATCAAATCAACACGACAGTTACCCACGTAATTGAAGTCCGATGAAAAATTCACCAAAATAATTGCTTTAATATTACTTATTTTCATTAGCTAATTGATACATAGATCTTGATGCACAACACATACAGTATAGTTCTTAAAATCAAATGTTTTATTCAAAACCAATTCGTTCAATGATTTATTTAAAATAGTTCATCTCTGGAGATAAAAGTCTATTTAATTAAAATAGGCGTAAGCTAAATTACAACAAAAGTCAGTTACTTTTAGAAAACAATTTCTGAACAATTTGTTCTTTTTTTTTTAAAAAAAAAAAGAGGTGGAGAAATTTGCTGCGTATATTTGTTACATATTCCTTTTTCACAAGTAATGTAAAACTGAAGTTTAATATTAAACCATAAAGAAAACCTTTGATATTCTTTTAAAAGTATTGCAAATTAGATTAATATTTTAACAACGAAACAAAATTATATGGGTCAACATATTTTTTACATATCAGCTAAGTTGTTTGTTCTTCAATAAATTTATTGTAATTATCTTTTCTTTTCTTTTTCAAAAAAATTTATGTAACGAATTCGAACTTACCTTGATCTGAGGTAGGACATCTAACATTTGTTTTTCAAGGAATGATATAATGGATTCTACTTTTTTAAGCTCTTGAGGGATAATAGGGTACAACTTCCTTTCAATTTCTTGGGCATTTTTCAAAACCTGAAATTATTCGAAAAATATTCCCAAGTTAAACGTATTCCTAAATAAGAAATAATTAAAAATGGATTAAAATTAAGAAACTAACACGGAAGCAAGAGTGTTTTTAAACAAAACATTTTACTATCTTTGTAAGAGAAAGAGTTTTGTTCTCAATTCACTTCGTTAATCTACTCAGCATCAGTAAAAAGTAAAAAAATTCCAATAAAATTAATATTGTGAAACGCAGTTTGTAATTACCCTATTTGCATCGTTGATGATATTATCCCACTGTATCAGCGTCTCTTTAGTAGCTGTGATCTCATTTTGGAAATTCAACCACTGAGTATTGAGAGAAACGTTGCGAAGTTCTAATCGATTTAGGATTTCTTCAACGGTCATACATGGTTGCGTCATGTTCAAATGCATGTCATCCACCTGAGAAATAAAAATTAATGTATATTATGATTCGAGTTTATTTTTTAAAATGAAACAAAATTAATTCACTTGTCTTACATTTTATGGTCACCAACGTGATATGCTTACACATCTTAAGTTTAGTTTTGACTTAAAGCATATAAATATTTTCAGGTTGCAAAAAATTAAATCCTACTCTACTGAAAATAATAAAGTTTACATGCAATAATACAACTTAATTTTCTCAGAGACAATATTATTGATTGAGCCGTCTGGGTGGCGTGGTTGGTTTGTTGCTGGCCTTCTGCACCTAAAGCTGCAGGTTCGATCCCGGCCTAAGTCGGTGGATTTTCATGATGCAGAAAATCGACAGAAGCCAAGTCGTATGATTATACGGCATGTAAAAGACCCATTGAGTGTCTGTTTGGCTTGGGTGCTCTCGGCAAAATTAAATCTTAGTACAGGTTTTCATCGTCAGAGCTCAGGTTCCTCCCTCTAGGAAAGAAAGTGGGCGCCAAAATTACCTGCGGCGATTGGTATCCGCATCTTTGGTGCCGCACTAAAAAAGTGATACCAGCTTCCGGGAAATTACTAGGTCTGCAGTGGTAAAACACCAATCCACAACCCATTGGAAATAATAAATAAAAATTGATTGATAAAAATATTATAAATTAAATTCATAACATATTTAGTATGGGATATAAAATAGATATGTAATACCCATGCATAACAATATTTTTGTTGCGTAACAATATTTTTATGCAACAAAAAAAACATAAATTTGCATATAATTATTGTTAACATATAATTCCCAAGGTACAAACATTCCTATTTTCATAAAAATCCTAAAATAAATTTTCCTAGCACTTTTTGCAATTTAAAGATCTTTTATATTTAGGAATGAGTTTATAACCAAGATTAAAGATTCACAAATTTACCATAAAACCTTTTAAATATAAATCCTTTCGGAAGTCAGAAAACAAAATGTTTAACCGAAATAAGGGATTGAAATTTTATATTTAACTGAACTATTCTTGAAAACTTAATTCTATTAAATGCGAATAAATAAATGTAATTTATCAATGAAAGACAATGTAATTTATAAGAAAAAATTCTGAAACGATTTTAAGAATTATGTGAAATTCGTAAATCATAAACGAAATATCGAATCGAATACTTAAGAAAAATATAGAGCAATATGTTCACAAAAAAAGCAATACAGACAGGAGAACAGAAAAGATTCAAATTAAAAGCTTTTTCTTTAAGTATATTGTAGTGTCTATGATTGTGAAACATTGGGATTTTATTTCAATAAATAAATACTTGAGGAGAAGTTGAACGGAAATTTATAGCATCACATAGATGTATAAATTCTGTTGTAAATAAAGATATTAAACTACGTTCTGCTTATTCTCACCCAGAAATGTACGTAACTCCTAGTTCCTTCATTCAAAAAAAAAAAAAAAAAAATGATCAGAAATGTAATAGAAATTGGAAATACGTTTTACATCGTTCTTTTCTTGCAGTCGATCTTGCTATCAAACTTAAAAGAGCAAGCTTTAGTTGTTCTTTTAGTATTAATTTCCTATTATACTTCATTGTATTCATTAATTAAATTATTTCTGAATGATAGCATAAGATTTGCACTAAATAAGCTTAGAAAAAAGTTTTTTCATGTGCTTTACCTAATTCTTTACTTATCACATTTACTTATTTGTTGAGTTACACTTGTGTGTGATGTACTTTTTTATTTCATTAAATTAAATTCTCATAATTCCCATATTTTTATGTACAAATCCCCACGATGAGTGTAAGGTATACTCCAAGAGGTAAGAATTCTTTTTCACAAAAAATAACACCAATTTCTTCAGAACACAAGTAAAATAAAGCTGCTACTATTTACATATATATTTACACTTTTCATTATTAAATAAAACAATGTAAAAAAATTAAGTCAATTCCTACTTATGTCAACAAAGAAAACTTTTATTTTACTTTTTATTAAATAGTTACAATTAATATAAATATGTATATACATATAACAGAATCACAATATTAAGTGACAAAATAGAAAGCGATTTTCCGTTTTCCTTTCTACATATGGTGTTGGCAATTATTTTTGTTTGTCACTATTTATTCATTAATAAAATTTAATTAGTCCAATAAAATAGTATAATAGAAAGAAATCACATTCACAGAAATTAGGTGGGATTCAAACCCACGACCTTTAGAATAGAAGTCCATTGCGCTTCAGGGACACAATGAGCGATTTTCCTTTTTATATATGGTGTTGGATTATTATTTTTGTTTGTTACTAATTATTCATAAATGAATGACTTAATATTTGAAAAAAACTATATTAACATCAAGTGTCACCCACTACAAGTTTTAAAAAATGTATTTGAACTTGAATGCACGAATAGAAAGTATTTTATTAACGATTCGAAATTTGGACAAGATATATATATATAGGGAAAGTGTGAAGTAATAGTAGTATTAAAAAATGAATGAAAATAAAAAGTTTTAAAAAAATGATAAATTTTATTTTACTCTTATCACAAAAGAAAAGGAATTTAAAACACTTTAAACCTACTTTTCGAGCGTCCTGCAAGAAATTTTTCCCATTGTTGTTCACCTGTAAAATTTCTTGACGAAGAGCTAACTGTTTTTCTTCAATTTGTCGAATTTTCGATTGATCCGGTGACGCAATAGTTTGATTCACCAGGGATTCCAACTCATCCATTTCTTTTGATACCTGAAATATTTAAATAATGACATTTAGAAAGAATTATAAAATTCAGAAAAAAATGTTCTTTATCTATTATTGATAAAACATAGCTGAAATAATAAATTTAAAAGCGAAGTAACTAATATAGAGAGGATTTATATTACTGAATATTGGAATTCATTTGTAGATAATGATTAGTTATGTTGTGTAACATCAATTATAAATTATAGTTGATTTTTTTTAAAAAAATGATTTCATTTCAATTCATGTTAAGATGCTGCCGTTACTTTAACCAAAGATGGATAAACCTTTTTAGGAGTGCACTAAAAATATTTTTGTGAGCAAAAAATTTTTACACACACCTGACACCGTTAACGAACGGTAGTCTTTATCCATGGTTACGCCCCCGCGGGTTAAGAAAGCCACGAGTTTCAATATCAATATAATTTGAGTGATAATATTAAGTTTCATCATTGGTTAAAAAATTTTTGTGATTGTAGTCTGCCATAAAAAAATAATACATTTAATTTGGCATTGAAAATATTGAAACAAAATTAAGAGTTTACTGTTCTTTTTTTTAAAAAAATAAGAAGCCTCGTTGGTTCAATGATAGAATGCTAATTTAAGAAAAATAATTTAAAGCTTAAACCTTTCACTTTCACAGAAATGGTGTAGTTCGTGTACTCGTATATATAAAACAGAAAGAAAAAAAGTAATAACGTCT
>BMAV01015173.1:0-33647 GCA_019973955.1 Trichonephila inaurata madagascariensis
TTGTGGCGAATTTGGGATTATAGAGGATTTTTAGTTACTTTTTTTTTTTTTGTGTTTCAATGATTTTTAATTTAAAAAACAAAAAAAAAAAAAAACCGGGACACTTGCTAACAAAGGCGATTTGGGGGTTAAACCTGACTAAATTGATATTAAATGTTAAAAATTTTTGGTTGTTGAAGCACCAAATTCATCCCTCCCTTTAAAAAAGCATTTGCTTGTTGTTCGTTTTTTCTATATAAATTTTATTTTAATTTAATTCATAAACATGTGCTTTTAAAATTTTTAAAATGCTATACTTCACTACAATTAAAAACTTAATTTTTTAAAGTATTAGTGTATCAGCCAAAAAGACATTTAAATTGATAAATTTGGAAAAAAATTCAAATTGGCAAGCGGGGGGTCCCCCGAAACTAAAAAACTGGGAGGGTCACTGAGAAAAAAAAGTTTGGGAACCTCTGCTCTGATGTTTGTTTTAAAAGGGTGCCTCATGCTGTAAAAATATTTCATTTTCCAAAAGAATTTTTCTCATACTTATAAAAAATCATGTTCATATTTTTTTAAACATGGTTGTGGGGTTGTGTGTTTTGGGCGTGCGTATGTGTGTGTGTGTTGTGTGTGTGTGTGTGTGTGTGTGTGTGGTGTGTGTGTGTGTGTGTGTGTGTGTGTGTGGTGTGTGTGTGTGTGTGTGTGTGTGTGTGTGTGTGTGTGTGTTTTAAGCATAGTGCAATACAAAGTTTTACATTCAAAGGGACAGGAAAATATCGGCCTTTTTTTATTTTTCCATTTTTTTTTTCCTCAAGCAACAAATTCCCACTTGCCTTGAAATTTCCCTTTTTTTTTTTTCCTCGAATATGTTTCCGGGATTCTTAATTTCTCCAATAAAAAACCCCCCTTAAACCCCAAAGGCCCGGATGGAAGTACTTCAGTACCATGGACAAACTGCATCTTTTAAAACTAGTACTAATAATCTCACAATAAAATTAAAATATAAAAATGAAGATAGAAGGAAGAAACATCAGTTTCAGTAAAGCGTATGGGGCAAACTTTTTGGAGCTTTTGGGACCCGTACGGTATACGGGAAAACTGATTAAGGGGTTAAATCAATCGTAAATTCATTTGTTTTAAAGTATTCATTTGAATCTTAAAAATTTTTATTAATGGGTAGTGTTGTTTCAAAAAAGGTTTTTAAAATTAATGGGTATATTTTAATATATATATATATATATATATAATAAAAGAATATTGATAATATTAAAATTTCATATATTTAAATAAATAAATATTTTGGTGCTGTTAAAATTAGAATCTACAACCGACTAGAGTTTTAAAAGAAAATGACAAATTCTAATTTTTTTTTAAGGGGAAAAGTTTTTTTTTTTTACATATATGTGTAATAAAATAAATATAATTATTATAAATTATCTTACGTAACGGAGGAAGGAAATATTATGGAATAGAGAACCAAGTATAACAAACCAATATAGATATATAAAGTCAACTGAACCAAAATGGGAAACTACTACGTTTTCTAGAACTGTCACGGGCTTATGATGGAGCTTTATGGAATCCTAATCTATCCCATCAACAGAAAATAATATATAATAAACAATTAATGTGTGAGTAAAAAAAATTAAAGTCAATTCCTACTTAGGTGAACAAAGAAAAATTTTATTTTAGTTACTTTTCATTAAATAATTACAATTAATATAAATATGTAGGTATATACATATGACAGAATCATAATATTAAGTGGCAAAATAGAAAGCGATTTTCCTTGCAGTTTTCCATTCTGTTTGTTGCACTATTATTTTTGTTCGTTACTATTTACTCATTCATAAATCACATTCTCAGAAATTAGACCATCCCAGGTAGGATTCGTATCCACGACCAACGCGCTATCCATTGCGCTACAGGTACAGGCGTTAAAATATTTCCTGATATTGAAAAAGAAACAGGTATGTCCATTCAACACAAGTAATTGTTCGCTGGTTCGTCGGTAATCAATTAATATAACATGATTAGAAATTTTATAAACTAAACAACAATATTTTAGTACAGTTTTTATTCCATGTTGGTATGTTGCTTGGCCCGCAAAGATACTCACTATGGCCTGTTATCTAATGTTTGTTTCAAATATTTTTTAAATACTTCTAAAATAGGTATCTTAAATATAAAATAAACTATAGGAACTTTGTAGTATTTGGAGTCCCCCTTAGCATATACGTATCGTTCTTAACTTACGCTGAGATTTTAGGTGGAATATATAATTTTTTTTTCTTCATATGTATCGATATATATTCCAACAAGAGAAATTATAAGAAATAAATCTGTTTTGACGTTTTAGGATACAGTACAATGTACCAAGTTTGAAGATCAAAATCAAATATATATATAAGAGGAATTGTTGATAAAAAAATTTAATTTTCTTCGCCAAAATTAATCCATTTTTAAAATTCTCCTAAATTAGGAATAAAATCCAATTTAACTTATAGTGTATCTAAATTTATTATATTTTTGTAAAATTCGTAAATTAACAAATGTTAGTAAATGTCATTATATATAAGGATTATACGAAAATCTTGATTACCCTTTTCTCGTTTTGTGTGTGTGTGATTCCCCCCAAAATATTGAATTAATCTACTTCTGTTATCTATATAATTGAGATGCAATTAGTTTTGCTACAATTTGAGAATTCTGACCTAAATGAACAGATTAATTCAAACAACTTGATCATCGCAATAAATCAAAGTAAACTTTATGCTATCGATTAAATTCTTTCTTAACCCTTTATCTACCGACGGTACTTATAAGTACCACTCACTTTAAAATCACATAAAATACCCATTTTTACGAATACTCTGACAATACTTTGTAGGAATATTATTTTGAATAAACTCTTCCAAGATATATCGCAGCACGGATTCTATGATGAGCATTTTAGCGGGGAAAGCGAATAGTTTTATAGCAAAAATTGCGTTTTCAGCTGACGGTGTTTTCAGCGGATTGCGAAGGTTGTCATTTTTGTTCCGAAAAAGTAGTTAATGTCATGAGGTAAGTGTCTTATTTTTTTTTTTTTGTTTTTTTGTTAATGAAGACCTTAGAAAATGATTTGACTATTTCTTTTAAGTGAAAAGTGTACATAATTAATTTTACAGCTGAATATCTTTAATTAATTAATTAGCGCTAATGGATTAAATTTCCCAAAGTTGATTTTTTTTTATGTATATTCCTTAATTTTTTAATGTAGTGAATCAAAAAACAAATATTGCATGAAAAAACTGCAGTAAATCATAATGTGGTAGATAAAGGGTTAATTATTATGCAGTATAATCTAAAGTTAGTATATTAAGATATCAGAAAATTGTTACTTCTTGAAAAGTAGACTATTAAATAGAAGATTAAATATTCGATTCTATCGAAGTCTGTCAAAGTATAAAGAACTTTTGTCATATTAAACGCCTTCCGGTCGTGAAAGTTTTGCTCAATGAAAAGGTTCACTAACCACAGTCAATACACCTCATAATTCTATACCATGGTCAAATGATGAGGTCGACCCTTGAACTGGCACCCACTCTTCACATCTTCGTCTATTGTGCGTTAAAGTTTAACGGAGTTTCTCTCGAATCCATTTTAAGTATCAGATGAACAAGTCTTAAAAACGACTGACACTTCAGATGTTGAACTTATTCAATTCTACAATTAGTTCTCTCTTTCCTAATATATCTTGTTCAAATTTTGAATCGTTAATAAAATACTTTCTATTCATTCATTCAAGCTCAAATACATTTTTTAAAAACTTGTAGTGGATGACACTTGATGTTAATACAGTTTTTCAAATATTAATTCATTAATTAAATTAAAAAACGAATCAATAATAACAAACAGAAATAATAGCCCAACAGTATATATAGAAAGGAAAATCGTTCGCTGTGTCTCTGTAGCGCAATGTACAGCGCGTTGGACTTCCACTCCGAAGGTCGTGGATTCGAATCCCACCTGGGGTGGCCTACTTTCTGAGAATGTAATTTCTTTTTTACTATACTATTTTATTAGAATATATAAATTTAATTAATGAATAAATAGTAATAAACATAATAATAGCTCAACACCCTATATCGAAAGGAAAAGGAAAATTACGAGGAAAATCGCTTTCTATTTTGTCCCTTAATACTGTGATTCTGTCATAAGTATATACATATTTATATTAATTGTAACTATTTAACAAAAAGTAACTAAAATAAATTTTTTCTTTTTGCCCTAAGAAGGAGTTGAATTAAACTTTTTTATATATATTACTTGTTTTTATTTTCGTTCTCTAAAAAATACTCTGTGAACAAAATTTGAATTTAAACAAAGCAAGTATTAAATATATATATACATGGCCTAAATAGGGATCAGACCCCCAAAACCCTTTATTTTTTCCCATTGGTTATAATTCTAAGATATTAATACGTAAAATTTAATTAAATATTTGTTATTAATGATTAATTTTATTAATTAATGCTATAATTATTTATTCAATAAGTTTTATGTTTTGTTCCAAAAATCGAAAAATCAAAAATAGCAATCAAGTGGTGAACTTTCAACCCCGGACCCCTTGAAAAATTCCCTTGTGGCTACGTATATGTAAAAAATTGCGCATTAAGAAAAAAATTTGAATTTTATATAAAGTTTTTTTTAAATTTTTAAAACGATTATAAAATAAAAAATATGTTTGGTTATTTGTTCATTTTAAGAAATTAAAAAAAAAAAATATTTAACAAAAATATTGGATTTATAAAAGAATCTTTTTTTCATGTTTAAAGTGACTCTTTCCTCTGACCTTTTTTTTTTTTTGGTGAGTTTTGTTGAAAAAATTTTTATTAAATATCTTTAAAAATTTAAAAATCTTTTTTTAGGCCAAATCGGATAAGGTTCAAGAAGAACTTGTTTATATTTGTAGAATGTATCAAGATTGGTCTTTGGGTTTCACCCTTTGCCGTAGGGCCCCGTCATCCGGGGCTTTCAAAACAATTCAACCTTTTGGAACTAGAACTAGGGATAGGCCTAAATTGAGATGGGCTGATTGTGTGGAGGACAATTTTAAAATTTTGAGAGTAACTAGTTGGAGAACTGTCGCTAAGCAGAAATCGGAATGGAAGAGGAATTGAGAATATCTTGGCCCACCCTGGGCTGTTGTGTCGATAAAAGAAGATTTGTTGAATGTAGGAATCTACAAAAATCATCCAAGATAAATTCTGTATTTGAGATACCATAATATATTCAGAAGATATATTTTTTAAAAGACATATAGCCGTGTATTATTTTTATCACTGAAATTGTAAACAATTAAAATTATATGTTCTACTAATTAAAATTATTATTATAGGTTTATTAAAATTATATGTTTTATGTTTCATAAAACGAATATAAAACACTTCAAAAATCAAACTAACTTTTCGCCTTGTTCAAAATTTTGTGGACTTACAAACGTTTATTTAAAGAAAGCTGTGAGAATAAAAATTTAATAATCTCGACTGAAAAAAAAAAGAGGGTTTGGGGACGAACCTCGTTCAAAAAAACAAAGGGCTTACCCAAGGGGACCCCCTCTCAAAAACTACACCACGCAAACGTTAGAACATTAAAACAAAAATTTTAGAACTTATCCGCACGTTCCCGGGGGGGGTGAATGAATATTAACGTCACATTATTCTACTACTCGAGGGCTTTTGATGACGGACTTCATAATTCTGAGCCATGGTCAAGTAACGAGGATGAACCGAGCTTTTTCAAATTCCACGCCCACCAATGGGGAAGTTTGGCCTCAAGATTTATCGCATCGCCTCCCCCCAAAGGTGGGCTTTCAGCGGTATTGGGCTGGACACGCGCCGGTCACCAGTCCGTTACCTTGACCACTAAGCTGTCGCGGTCACGTGCTGAGGCTTCACTTTGCCCCGCGGACAATATTCCTTTTTATTCATTACTTTTTAAAAAAATTTTAATTAGTTTTCTGTTGCTGAATTTATGAAAATATCAGACAAAGATCATCATATTCCAAAAGAAAATAATGGAGGGGGAAAAAAAAGGAAGGTTAAAATTAATGTCGACAGTTACTATCTCCTAAAATGATTTCTCCATACTGTGCGGCATTGATATGGGAAAAAATTGATAAAAAAAAATAATTGGATAAGATAAGGATAGTTTTCACAACTTAAGGTTCGATTTTATAGAACTTCGCGTGTCAAAAAAATGTATCTGATGATTAAATGCATCGCCCCCTCGAAATCCTTAAGTAAAGGTGCAATTGCTTAGTGGCCCCTATATTTATCATGATGTTCAGAGTCTTGGGCGATCAAGTAGAACGAAAATTGTGATGCCGATTACTTAAGAAGCCGTTTTGTGTATTCATTAAAGTTACTGCTCGTGAATATGAACTGAGCCTCAAATTGTTCCCAAAGTGGTCCTACGGACCCTCAGGGATCCCCGATATTATTCGAGGGTTTCGTGGAAAATTAAAATTGATTGGGGGGACCCTGAATAACGTCAGGGGGTCCACGCAAGATTTAATATAAAATTTTAAGAGATAATTATAATCAAGATTTAATATAAATTTTTCAATTTTTAATTTTATGAAAGTTTAAATAAATAATAATTCATTTGGTTATACCCGACTGGATGTTGAACTCTTTTGCGTGGGAACAAACTCAGATCTCAAACATAGACGAACCCATACTAATACAGGACCATCTTATTGAAATATCTGCAAACGAGGGACTTGAACCAATGTTTGAAAGGATACCACAAATTCTGGTCACAAACACAGATCCCAATTTTATATCTTGTATTATGGGTTATTGTACAGAAGTTGTTGACTACTTTCCGTCTTCTAATTTGGTATATCATTGATTCAGTGCCGTAAAACTCATCACAAAAAAGAAAAGAAAGAAACCGACTAAAAACTAGAGATCGTGGGGATTTGCGGTTGCTACACACAAACATTAAAATGGGCATAAATACACTCATATCTCGTCAAGCTCTTCCAAATTATTAATTTTTTAATTTTGTTTTAAACAAGAGTTATAATTTCAATAAATGATTCTCTTCAACAGAATGTTTTTTTTTTTAAATTTTTTTTTTATACTGTGCATTTATGTAGCTTTTTCACTTGGGGGTCCTTGGGAAAGTTTTGACTTTAAGGGTCCATGGTTTAAAAAAGTTTGGGAACCATTGATGTAGCGTTATGGGGAATAAGGAGACAGGCGTACTGTTTCAGATCTCATCCGTCATTTTATCTGCCTATTTCATCAATAGATGTGTAGCTGTACTGGGACATTAATATTTTAAGCCAACTATCAAAAGAAAACTTGGGTGTCATGTAACACAGTATGGGAGTTCGAAAAATGAAGTGTTAATAGACATTTCAACTTCAGTGTACGAAACTGATATTCGTCATCAATGTTTGTGAGATACGAAACTAAAAGTGAAAAAAAATCGATTTTTTGTTAGCAAATGGACGATTTCTAAGTGACTACCGTCGTAATTCCGTGATTTTTTTTTAAAGAAAAAACTGCTGAAAAAAGAAAATTGTTCAGTTTTGTTTCCTTCTATTTAGCAAACTCGCTTGCATTTTCGTGAATGATCCTGTAGGTTAAAATGAATTAAATAAAATCAAGATGGAATGTTGAAAAAAAGCCGAGATATAAATGAGAAATTTAAATAAATTTTATATATATACATTTTTTTTTCAATTCCTCTCTACTATTAGTTCACACTCTCCCTATATATATATATATATATATATATATATATATATATATATATATATATATATATATATATTTTCTTGTTTAAATTTTCAATCGTTAATAAAATACTTTTTATTCATCCACTCAGGTTCAAATACAATTTTTTAAACTTGTAGTGGATGACACTTGATGTTAATATAGTTTTTTCAAATATTAATTCATTAACTCTACTTAATTAATGAATAAATAGTAACGAACAAAAATAATAGTCCAACACCATATATAGAAAGGAAAATCGCTCGTTGTGTCCCTGTAGCGCAATGAATAGCGTGTTGAACTTCTAATCCAAATGCCGTAGGTTCGAATCCACCTGGGATGGCCTAATTTCTGAGAATGTGATATCTTTTTATTATACTATTTTATTAGAATACTTAAATTTAATTAATGAATAAATAGCAACTAACAAAAACAAAAAATAGTCCAACACCCTATATAGAAAGGAAAATCGTTTTCTATTTTATTACTTAATATTGTGTAATTAAATTATAATTAATATAAATATGTAAATACATATTTATATTAATTTTAATTATTTAATAAAAAGTAACTGAAATATAAAATTTTTCTTTGTTGACCTAAGTAGGAATTGACTTAAAAAAATTTTTTTTTAGTATTACTTGTTCTGTATTTAGCTTTAACCGTCCAAGCTGTAGTTGTTTTGTAGAACAAGCATAATGCTTTTACAAACAATATTAAGTATTTAATCAGTCCGAAAAAGTTTAATATTGATTAAAGCAGGAATATTAAGCTTACAAAAAATCATACAAGTGCATCATTTAGCTTTAAATGTAATATTCGGTATATATTACAACGTAATGATGTCTCTTCAATTTTGTTTTGAAATTCCTCTAAGAAACTATTGCTATCAATTTTTATTGAATTATCTAATTATTTCTACTGATAACTGCTATAACTATTTATGAATTGTATTAGTTTCATTTCACTTTTCAGGGCGTCAAATACAATTGTTATTTAAGTTTAAAACAACTGAGCACTTTTATAATATTTGAGTTAAAGAAAAAGGGGAGGGAATCACATTTAAAAAAATTCAAATACGTTACGTTCAAATACGTGAGTATATATTATAAAAAGGTTTTGAAAAAATGTGTTTATATCTAATGTTAATAATACACACACAAAAAAAGAAGAAAAAACTGAGCAGATTGATTCTCTTATTAGTAACTCCCATATCTGCTGTTATTAATAAAAGATATTTATGAATTAATATATCAGTTGTAATGTTATGAGTAATTATTTTCAAAACTTCTAAGAGTGACTGTTCATCAAGGAGGACAAATATCTCCGAAACATTTAAATGGTATTAAATATTCATTCATAAGCATTCACAATTTTTTTGTCAAGTGTTTCAGAATATATTGGAGCACGTATATATATTCTTTTTATGTTTATTTATTGATCTTTAATTTACCCTGTACTATAAGGCATGATTACGTAAAAAGGTCTTTTTGTACTTTAAAGAACAAGTAGGTTAAAATATGTAATGTTTCAATTCTAAAAAATGTTCACTGTACTTTAATGTCTATTCAAGTGCAATTTTTAAACTCTCTTGTTTTCATTGATTGTAGTATCCATGTATATTATAAGTTCTTTTTTATAGGTTCTTATAATTATGTAAGAATATAATTATGTAAGTATAAATAACTATTTATATATTGCCATGTTGTAAAAAGGAGAAAATTATGAGAATAACGACATCAAAATTCCTCCTTTGTGTTAACTAGTGTTTGAAAATTAACAAACTAAAAAAAATTCCATGCATATTAATTAATTTAAGAATAACAAAGTATTAAAAATATTCTTTATATTAAAGGTCCTTAAAGTGAATGTGACATAGCACAGTTCACACACACACACAAACTTATGTAATAATACCATTTACCATTAAAGTTTTTTCCTATTAAAAAAGAATTGTATTAAAATATAGAATAATTTGTCTTTTTTTGATTATTAGTACACATACATATTTACGCATTCAAAAAGGATGAAAAGCCGTTTAAAAAAAATATGCTTATATTTCATCATTACTTTATAGCAGTGATCTTCAAACTTTTTTAACTCACGGAAGCCCTAGAACGTGTTTTCGTAGAACTCCATTCCACACACATACTTAGAAGACACTGAGAAAATATCTCAAAATAACATTTAAAATAGATAAACATGTAATCAGTGGCACAAAAGGGGTTATCCGGGGTCCGTACCCCAAACCCCTTTTGTTTTTTTTTTTCCGATTGATTATAATTCTTAGTATATAGTACGTAAAATTTAATTAAATATTTGTTATTAATGATTAATTTTATTAATTAATGCTATTTATTTATTCAATTATTAGTTTTTACTATTTTTTGTCCTCAAAAATCGACAAAATCAAAAGGCATGATTTAAGGATGGTGGTCTTTCAACCCTGGACACCTTGAAAATTCCTGTGTGCGCTACTGCATGTAATAGATACTTTATGTAATGGCAGTTAAAATAAGTATTGCACCTTTATTAAAAAATTGTAATCTAATTTTTTAATATAATTTACTCATTAATAATATCGATTTCTAATCCAAATGTCACCTACCCTTGCATTATTTTTTACAACTGGGATATGTGCTTGCATTTTTTCACACAAAGTGTCTGTGTCTAGTGAATTTTCTGCAGTCGCATTTCATATTCTGCATTCTGATTGGTTTTTGTAGCCACTCACGTTGAGAAATACATTTCACTTAAGCACAATGTTCTGAATGACATTAAAATGTTTATAGGTGAGAAATACTGTGTATTTTTCATGAATTTGCGACCGAAAATTTAGGAGCTCTTCTCACTTGAATTTAGATTTTAACATCGAATCTGTTGATAAGTTGTTTCTCTCCTTCGTTATAAGTGCTTTTTCTGACAATTCCAAAATGGTACATTTTCCATTAGAAAATTGTGTTAAGGTACCCGACTACGTTCGGAACCGTGATTTTAAAAAAACGCATAAATGAATAATTTTCATGATATTTAGTGTCACTTAGATTAGAATACATGATAAAATTGTTTTTTAAAGGGCATTTTACAAAAAATTATTTAAATACAATATTTTGGCAAAAAATTAACTTAGAATAGCCTTTTTTCAAAATGTTCTCCTTTTGTAAAAAATGCGTCTATTGTATTAATATTTTGCCTGTATACAGCTCAGACCTCTGTACAGAGGCTCAACTATGATTTTTGAAAAATTCACATAATTTTCAGAATTACAATCATTTGAAATAATTATCGGCGTATTTTTTTAAAATTTCTCCCTTCTGTTTTCGTAAAACATGGATAAATTTACTTCTAAGTTATATATTTCAAAAATTCTAGTTGAGCCTCTTAACAGAGGTCTGAGCTGAATACAGGCAAAATATTAATACAATAGAAGCGTTTTTTACAAAAGGAGAACATTTGGAAAAAAGGTTATTCTAAGTTAATTTTTTGCCAAAATATTGCATTTAGATAATTTTTTTTTTGTCATAATGTCCTTAAAACACTTTTATACATGTATTCTAATCTAAGTGACACTAAATATCATAAATATTATCCATTTACACGCTTTTGCAAAATCACGGTTCCGAACGTAGTCGGATACCTTAATTAACATTGCGACAAGATACTGTGTTAGTTAACGAAAAATAAAACTAACTCATAGAACCCGAGATAGTAAACAAAAGAATATTCACAATCTAGTGGGAAGCTTATATATAAAGATAAAACATTTTAATATTCTTTTATTACATTATAACAAAAATTTAAAAAGTGTTGAAAAAAATAATGGTTATTATATATAAATTATGTAATTAATTTATAATATAATATATAATATAATATATATTAATATAAAATGTTTATTATATAAAATTTTCAGTTTTAATGAATAGTATGAGCTTTTTAGATAATTGTAATTATACAAGTTACATAGAAAAAGTAATTTTGCATACACACTTATAAGTGTCTTTCCGATCTTTTTATTGTGACTCGTAGAACCCCTGGGTATGCCTTGTGGAACCCCAGGGTTCCGTGGAACCCTGGGAAAGACTACTGCTTTATAGAGATAAAGGAAACCAACATACAAATGCAGTTTTATTTTTATTTATTATTATCTGAATGCATTTTTTTATGTTGCGTTCAATGCTGAATTATGACAGTATAATGGAATTTCTCAAGTAATATAATTTCATACTTTTTTGTAATTACAAAATTCTATTCAATTGTCAACATAATGTTTTTAGCAGATTTTAATTAAATAAGTTAATATTTCCGTAGTTCAATTTGGTCTTTTTAAAATTGAATTTTTGTATTAAATGAGTATTCTTAATTTATTGTATGAAGCACCAACTAAGTTATGGGTACGATGAGAAGGAAAACATAAAGTGAAATAAGTTATGAATGAAGTAAAACCTATATTAGTAGATTTTAGGAAAAATTTGAGTTATAAGTTTGAAAATCAGCATTATAGTCATTTTTGTGTTATTAGCCAATACACTTCAAAAAAAAAATAACGTCATAGCTTATGTTTAAAAATAAGTTTTATTTAAAACATGTTTAACTTTATATTTTAATACAATGACCCCAATATATTATATTTCAAAAGCAAAAAAAAATATTGGAAAAATTTAAGTATAATATCTTAATATTACTCATGCTCTTTTAAATAAATCGGACAGAAATACATTCAATATTTTATATCAAACGTTTTTTTTTTTTTTTAAGTGTATCAAAAAAATTTTATTCCCATCAAGTACAAGTGAATAAATAAATAAATAGAAAAGAAGAACGAAACAAAAACAATTAAAATAAATTAAGATCAAATGAAATAGAAATTATTTTAAGCAAAAACAAAGCTTTGTACTTAAAAAGTTTTTTTAAAACAAAGTTTTAAGCAAATTAATTTTGGACTTTTTTTTTGAGCACATTGAATTTTTTGTAATACTGTATAAAGTTAACAGATTATTTCAAGAAAAAATTATTGAACTTTATAATTGGTATACATAAAAATATTTTATTCGATATAGATAAAAACTCTATTTTAATTGATATCAATTATAAGAGAGTATTATTTCACAGATGATTTCTTAATACATTACAAAACAAACATAAAAGTCTTTTATGTTGTTTTTCATAAATATTATAAAATTAACCTATAAATAAATTTTGTAATTTTTTCTTTATCAATTGTAATAAGATCCATTTATGAAACAAAATGATATATTTCAAACCAACTGACATCTCAAAGCGCTCTTATCAAATTCTTAGATCCGCAATTAATGAATTGTACTCTGGCTAACTCTCCAAATCTCTAATACTGATATTGAAACTTGTTTACATAATATATCGAATTGTTCTTTAAAATATACAAATCAATTTGGAATAAAATAATTTTATTCAACTTTTTTCGTGGACAAAAAATTACTGTATTTACTTTGGTTTTAATCGTATAAATATGCGCATTGAAACAATTTTACATATTTTCATGTTCTATTTGCCTTTTTGTCATGGTATTGTGCTATTTTTTTTTTCCTTTTTTTTTCTGTGTATGAAATGTGTAAGATTTGGTCTAAGAATTTTACATCATGCATTGCCCTAAATGGCAATAAATCAGTTTAACAGAGTGTATAAGCGTACTACATTATAAACAGAATATACTCTTAAAACCATTAGTTCCTTTTTTTTTCTTTTAAGAAATAAAATTTATGGGAAAAGTGTACAATATTTTTTTTGTAACAATAATAAAAGTTTTAAAAAACAATTATTATCCCAAGGGAGTAGATTTTTTAAATAATAATAAAAAACTTACATGACAATATTAAGCAAACTTTTATAAGCAATATTACTTTTTCACACATCTGAGATGCAGAACGTTGCATGAAACTACACTCCTTATATGGTATGACATGTTAATAATAAAAAGCATTACTAATAACATTAACTATTAATGCATTACTAATAAGATTAACTATTAAAG
Organism: Trichonephila inaurata madagascariensis; assembly: GCA_019973955.1. Classification (NCBI taxonomy): domain Eukaryota; kingdom Metazoa; phylum Arthropoda; class Arachnida; order Araneae; family Nephilidae; genus Trichonephila; species Trichonephila inaurata. The sequence goes on from BMAV01015173.1 coordinate 13,771, forward strand.
CACTAGTTTCCAACGTATTCGAATCTATTAAAAATTGCCAATTTAATTCTACTAAGAATAAATCTTCCACTGCATTTAAAAAATTTCTTCAGAACAAGAAAGTATTTGAATCATGAAACAATATCAAGATAGTTCCAAAAATTAAACTATAAAACTGTCATTGTGATATTTTTCTTATATTAATCATAGTTGAAGTTTTTAAAAGATCAGCAGTTAGATAACTTTAAAGCAAGTATTCAACACAGTTTTAGTTTTAAACAGGATAAAATATTAAAAATATATAGGCCTTTTGAGAATATTCTGAATTTTTAAATGTGCGGTTATCAATATTTACGAACATACATCAAAGCCCAAAAGGAGGGGGAAATATGAAGGATAAATTTTTAAAAACTTCATGTATGTAAGAACCCAGACAAATAAGAAAGTTTTTTTATTACTTATAAACATTTTTCATTTTTCCCTATCATAAAAATCACAACGTTTGTTATTTTAAATCAAAAGTAATATAAATAAATCCAAGTTTATAAACTTTTTTCCTTTTCTCAGAACAATTTCCTAGTTAAAAATAAACAGTTTTATGATCTAGTTTTTGTGTGAACTTCAAAATTACATTTTCTTTTTAAACAGAACATTCCAACACATTAAAAATTTGTAATGATAATAACAATACTATAACATAAGATCACGAAAACTTGCATAAAATTTCAATGCAAAAATTTTCTAAAAATATTTTTTTCCCCTTAAAAAAAACTATCACGCAGAAACACATTTTCGTAGGGAAAAAATATTTCATTTGAAATTCGTTATGTTCATTTCTTTTTCTTTTGTTTAAAGAACAAATTAAAATCAAAATCAAACATTTTTTAAAAAGCAACAGAAACACAGATAAAATAGAACTCAAACGAAATCAGTTAGTAAACACTGTGTATTTTAATTAACTAATTTCATAGCTACAGTTGCCCCAGAGGCAGAATTCAACACCGCCATCAGTGTTACCATTGCACATAAAAGGTCTCGCCAAAAAATGAAAATAAATGGAAAGTGAAACACTTACAGTTTTCATGATGAATCTTCGAAACACAGAGATGAATTTCGGATAGACTAGTTCACATAAACAAAGTACACAGTTTCTGTCTATTTGTTTCTTTTGATATGAGCATCAAAACGGGTGCATACGGGGGAGAAGTAAAGCAGGATCACAGTTTTAAAAGTTTCGTCTTGTCCAAAGTCTTTAAATTACAGTTTTCTGTCCTTTCGAGTTTTTCAGGATGATCACTCGATGAAGATGGATGTTGTTTATGTTTTCTTATTCTGATGTGGTTTTCTAGCCGGGTTATGTCTATATTAGGTGATGATTTTGTTTCCTTTTTTTTTACATTCTTTAGCAGTTTGACTGTTGCTTCAATTGATATCGTGGGAAGGCCATCGGGAACTACCAATTCAACTGAATATACTTCCAATCCAACTAAGAACATAACTAATATGCAATTTTCAATGAAGTAAACATGTCCATTCAATTAAAATTAACAAGCGTAAAAACTTTTTACAGTATAAAAAAGCTGTACATGATCACATTGCAACTGTCCTACGGTATAATTATCTCGATCGATTTACCTGATTTTGAGATAAGCAGGGGAGTGTGAGCTGCATGCATTGATTTTGATCTACAATATTTCTGCCTCAAACCAACGATCTGGTCCTGACATAAGCAAAGAATGTGGGCCTTCTCCATTGGAACTTTCTACTGCGTTGACACAGCTGACACGCCGTTGAGAAGTGATATGTCAACATTTGTCTGCTTATCGAAGGAAGCGCCTCTCGTATTTTCCTTTGTACAGGTCACACGAAATCACTCAATTATAAACAAAGGATTCAATTACGTTATTCACAGGTCGCCGTTTTCGGGAGGTTTCGGTCTTCCCAAGCACGAGTACAGCCCTAGCAATTGACTAGCAGGTAAAGAATGTCCTGGGGGTGTTGGTGCATCACCGTGGTTGTCCCTTGAAGTAGAAGGGTACGCAGAATGACAGTCTGATACTCTGAGGAAAGGATTGAGCACGAGGGATCCAGCGGAGGATGTAACCACAGCTGATTCATTCGGACTTCTTGGGACTGACGATCCTAGACCATAAGGGCCAGACGGTCCACATCCACATGGCATGAAATATGGAGACACCGGAAGAGACAACCCGGAATAAAGCGATGCTGCTGCTGCAGCGCGGCTGCCGGACTATAAGTCGAATAAGGACTTGTGCTGCTGAGAGGTTTGAAGGAATGCAATAATCCGGCGTCACTCGTCGTGGAGGATCCGGCCGAGGACAGTTTCCATCAGGATCGGTCCTGTCTTCAGACGGGGATAACCTGGATACTGTTGCTGTGGGAGCCGTGGTGCTGATGACAGCAGTGGGTGTACTTTGGAAAATGGAATCCGCAGAAGAGGGAGAAGTCCGGGCATGGGAAGTCCTGATGAAGTGGGAGCACCAGGAAAGAAACTCCTGGGGAAGTTCATCCCCAGGTAGTCTATGGGAGTTGACATGTATGGCAAGGGGAAAGGAAACCTGTCCTTTTTGAGCAAAGTTTTGGGTTTCCTCCTCGGCTTGTACTTGTAATCAGGATGCTCCTTCATGTGCAAGGCTCTGAGACGTTTGGCTTCTTCGATGAATGGTCTTTTCTCAGATTCTGATAAGTGTTTCCATTCTGTCCCCAGTCGTTTGCTGATCTCTGAATTGTGCATCTTGGGATTTTCCAAAGCGATCTTACGTCTCTGGGCCCTGGACCAGACCATGAAGGCATTCATGGGCCGTTTCACGTGCACCTCACCCGTGGCAGTGTGGCGTGTGGTGGGCAGGCTCATGTCGGGGGGATCAGTGGCCTGTCGCTCCCACCACGCGGCGACCCTGCGAAACGCCACCGTCGTCGGATCTTCAATCCTGTACACCTCAATCGCGAATGTTCAGTGGTGCAGCAAGCAAGAAAAAAATTGGCTTTCACACGGAAAGTTGGCGACTTATCAAGAAATTGATTGTTCGAGATGTTGAGATATCAGCCAATGTCCGAAATGAGTACACAAATTATTTTTTCCTCCGGAAATTCTCTTTCGACACAAAATCTGAAACTTGAATTTCAGTTCACGTCATATTTACTTAAATGTCAAAGCAAAGTGCATTTAAATTTCTTCAGAAGTCTCAAAGTGCATTTACAGTTACGACTTTCGGCAATCCATTCGAAAAATTCCTTAATATGTCAAACGATATTTCGAAATTCGAAGGAATAAATTTCACCAAAAAAAAAATTCTGTAATGTGCCTAATTGCTTTATAAATGATTTCGGCAGAACTGTCAAAGATTCGGTAACAGAATCGTGAAAATTCGAATTCGCTCGAAGGAGAAAAGAGCGGGAGTATTCGTGGAGAGCCTCTTCGAACGCAGCACGTGCCTACTGCCGCGTAATTATCGTTTGCTCGCAACTGTCGGGAACTCTGAATCGGCAGACCTGACCGGCAGCCAGATTCTACCACTTTATTTAAACACGTGCCGCTGGAATCGCGAAGTCTCAGCTTTAGATTCCAGTTTGTTAGCTTCCAGCCAATGGGAGATCAGCTTACAAGACGAATGATGAGGCGGAGCTATGAGGAACGCTAAAGTCTGCGATTCGTCGCTCAGGAGATGGGCAGTGGCCCTGGTGTGAAAGGCAGTTGCAAGACAGTTTCGGAATGTAGTTTGTCTTGTTTTCTTTGCGCTTTGTTGAAGTGAGTAAGTATATAAAGTTTCGATAAAGTTCTTTTTTTAAAAAATTAATCACACATTTAATTTCTCAGAGATTCAAAGATGAGAACACTGACTATTTCATACAATGCAGGTAAAAAAGAAGAAATACAATATTTTAAATATACGTCATATTTATATATACTAAGAGAACTAATCAATCTTCATAATTTTATTCAGTTGTGCGAGCAAGAATCAAAAAAGGTTTTTTTTTTCCTAAAGAGTTGTTGAAAAAAATCTTTAAAATTTTATAATTTTGTTTTTTTGGTCATTAACTGAGAACTTATTTTAAAGATATCTTATTAATCTTTGTCATATATTTATTTGAATATTCAAAACAACTTGATGTCTCAAAAATATTTAAAGCAATATTTCTAAAACTATGCATTTTTTGTGTAAATAATACAATTAGATTCAACAAATATTCACATAAATTTGAAAAATTAAATTTTCAAAATTTAAAATATTGTAAAATTTACTTTAAAATTACTTCGTCTAACGAAAAAGCTTTTTTAAGAGCCTCTATTTTACGAGTGAAACTTTTTTTTTTGTTGATTTAAGATAATCTATTTTAAAAAATTCATATAATTCATCCATGGAGTCAGTCATATCTCACTTATTTAACATTCTGAAACTAAAAGATAACAATAATAGCATAATTATTCTAAGTTTTCAAGAAAGTTTCGTAAATATTTTTATCTAAAATGTGTGTGCATGCTTTTTTTTAATTACTGGTTATTTAGAACTAGCATGCGGGAAAGGGGAAACTCGGTTATGAACCTTCGAGAATTAAAAATTGCTGAAATAAAATCATTTATTACATCTCTGATTTTCATTTGCTAGTAAATCTATTATTAACGATGGAATCAAATTTATTCAATGATAAAAAAATTTATTTAAGAAAATCTGATCTTAAAAGACTAACATAGAAGATTTTCTCATCCTAAGGTAAAAACGAAATACAAACAAGGTAATATCAAAAAAAGTTTGGTTTTAAAAATAGCCGGGAAAAAAAATTAAGAAAGATTACTTTGAAGATTTCATGAAAACAAAATTTCTTCCTAGTTATTTTAAAATTCGGCACATGATTCTTACTTTTTTTTAGTTTTGATTGATTATAAACTTTATTTATATGAAAACGTATGGCAAAAAAGGGGGGGGGGTCCCGGTCGGCCCCCCTCCCCAAACCCGCTTTTAAGGGGTTTAACGTACCCCCAAAAATTTTTTCAAGGGGATGGGTTGGTTTAAATTTTTGTTTTGCTATTTTGTTTTTCGTTTTAGAAAAAAACACAGTAAATAATAAATTTTTAAATAAATAATTAGATTAAATTTAAAAAAATTAACTTTTAAAAATATTTAAAAAATTTTCGTATTTAAAACAATTGGAAAAAAAAACAAATACTTTGGGGGGGGTCCGGGCCCCAGGAACCCCTTTGTCGCCCCGGGGTTTAAAACTTTTATATGTCAGAAATTTAATTATTTGATCCCGGGTAGTTTCTGAATGGCCCTGTATCAAAATTCCTTCGGGGCCCCATTTTAAAAAAAAAGTCCCTTTTTGGGATTGTAGTTAACGTTTGGGCCCCCGGGGGGGCCCCGTATCGGACGGGTGATGTTGGACTCCCCCTTTTTTGTTTTTTAAAAAGATTAGTTTTATTTATTAATTCAACTAAATTTTTCAATAATTAATTTTTACCTTTTATTCGAAAAAACCAAAAACAAAATAATGGGGTGAATATTACGGATACTGAAAGTGGACTTTCCCCTGCCCCCCCTTTTGGAAAAAAGGGGGCCACTGAATCTAAAAAGGGGGGAAATTTAAAATTTTATAGGTTTCCCCACATAGTTCAATATGTATAATTTTTTTAAATTTTTTTTCTTTTTTTTTTTTCCTTTTTTTTCCTTTTTTTGAAAATTAAGATCTTTACTGATAAAAGCAACAATGTGGATGGCCATAATACACACGTAGATAGAAACTTTTTCTAATAATTTCCTACTTTACGCGAATCAGTAGTCTAAATCAGTGCTTCTCTACCTTTTCATCGCCGAGGACCAGTCAGCGTTTGATAATTTTACAGCGCCCCATTGAGGGTGGATAGTTAAGGTATGGACCTACGTTCGGAACCGTGATTTTACAAAAGCGTATAAATGGATAATATTTATGATATTTATTAATCACTTAGAATATAAAATGTAAATAAAATTGTTTTAAGAATAGTATTACATTAAAAAAATTACTTAAGTACAATACTTTGACAAAAAATGAACATAGAATGACCCATTTTCAAAATATTCTCCTTTGCGAAAATGCTTCTATTATAATAATATTTTGCCTGTATATAGCTCAGACCTCTGTACAGAGGCTCAACTAGAATTTTTGAAATATATAGCATAGAAGTGGGTTTATCCATGTTTTGCGACAACAGAGGGGAGAAATTTTATGAAAAAAATACCGATAATTATTTTAATTGGTTGCAACTCTGAAAATTAATGTGAATTTTTTAAAAATCCTAGTTCAGAATCTCTGGAGAAGTGTTTGCTTTATATAAGCACACACACACACAAAATATTATTATTTTAGAAGCATTTTTTTATAAAAGGAGAACATTTTGAAAAAAGGTTATTCTAAGTTAATTTTTTGCCAAAATATTGTATTTAATATTTTTTTTGTTGTTGTTAAAATGTCCTTAAAACAATTTTATACATGTATTTTAATCTAAGTGACACTAAATATCATGAAAATTATCCATTTACGCGCTTTTTTAAATCACGGTACTGAATGTAGTCTCATACCTTAATCGGCTATGTTTTAGATTGTTTTGATTTAATAATTTTAATTTAATTGTATTTATATATATATAAATGTGCTTTAAGAATAAAATACAGTTACACTAAAAATGAATGTAAAGTGATTTCCCTAGCAAGTTACATAAACTCGAGAGCAATACACCATAGTAAATAAAATGGACATAATTTATTGTTCCTCAGGTGGCCCGGTACCATTTTATTCATGAACCGGTACCGGTCCGGGGCCAGAGACTGATGACCACTGGATTAAATCAATAGATAATCAAAAAAGGCGGGGTTTTTTTTCAATTCCTACTAGTAGTTCATACTTCTCTATATTTATATATCTTGTTCAAATTTTCAGTCGTTAATGAAATACTTTGTATTCATCCACTCAAGTTCAAATACATTTTTTAAAATTTTTAGCGGATGACATTTGATGTTAATACAGATTTTTCAAATATTAATTCATTAATTAATGAATAAATAGTAACAAACAAAAATAATAATTCAACACCCTATTTAGAAAGGAAAACCGCTCGTTTTGTCCCTGTAGCGCAATGGATAAGCGCTTCGGACTTTTAATCCAATGGGCGTGGGTTCGAATCCCACCTGAGAATGTTATTTCTTTTTGCTGTTTTATTAGAATATTTAAATACAATTAATGAATAAATAGTAACAAACAAAAGAAAAACAGTCCAACACCCTATATAGAAAGGAAAATGAAAATTTGCAAGGAAAATCGCTTTCTATCCTGTCACTTAACAGTGTGATTCTGTCTTATGTTTTTTTTTATATTTATAATAATAGTAATTATTTAATAAAAAGTAATTAAAATAAAATTTCTTTTTGATGACCTAAGAAGAAATTGACTTAATTTTTTTATATTACTTGTTTTATATATGAATCTATTATTTTATCATTTTAATTTAATAACAGAAAACGTATTTCTTTTTTACTTGTCTATTACTTTTAGCATTAAAAAACCAAAATTTGATAATTAGTATTTATATTCTTATTTAGTTGTGTAATTTATTTTTAGATAGATCAAATGTTTGATTATATCTGTTTAATTGTGATTTCTTACGTGTAACTTTGTTAAATGCTCTTTTATGACAGATATTTTGAGAAAAATTTCTTCCAAATAAAGATTTCTCATCCCTAAGTTAGAGCTTTACAATATGTTACTGGCGATGAGCTACATAAATTTAGTTTGCAGTCAAGTGATGAGGAGGGCACTTGAGTTAGTATCACATTTTTCAAACTTTCAAAACACTCCACATTAAGCTTTGAAGGTGAAATTATTGTTAACGTCCAGTGATTCCTATTTATCTGCCCCGTCATGTAGAAGGGATTGTCCTCACGTTAAATTTGTCAAAACTCAAAGTCCTCACGTTAGCGCGCGAAAATTTAAGTACGGAGTGTCACCTTAGATGTCGTTTTTGTCACTTGACCATGTTTCAGAATTACGAGGTCCATCACTGTGCAACTTCGAAGTCCGAGGTTAAAAAAAAATCAAATCTATTTTTCACAGTAAAATTCTTTGATTATCCTTAATAAAATTTTTTACAGAAACGAGTTTTGAATTCTAGTCTCACAAATGACTAGGTTCCAGTGACGCACACAAGGGAAGGGTCCTGGGGTCTGGACCCCCAAAACCCATGATTTTTTCCGATTGATTATAATTCTAAGTATATAGTACGTTAAATTTAACTAAGTATTTGTTATTAATGAACTTAATTTTTATTAATTAATGCTAATTATTTATTCAATTACAGTAGTTTTTACTGTGTTTTGTTCCCGAAAATGAAACAAGAATCAAAGGCATGATACAAGATTGGTGAACTTTCGAACCAGCTCCCCCTCTTGAAAATTCTGTGTGCTTCTGCTAGGTTCATATTGTGAGCGCTAATTTGTTACTTAAAATAAAAAGATATAAAAGAATATTAATTACTACTGACTGCTTACAATATTTTTAAACCAAAAACTTTTTTTTTTTTTTTTTTTTTTTACAGCATTAGGTTATTTTACACGGGAGTGTTTTTTGTCCTCTTCACAAATTTTAAATGTAGTTCAGTCACAACATCCTCACTGGCGTAGTGCGGAAAGTTAGAAAGGTGGGTACCACAAGTTGAGTAATTGACCAAGACGGGATGATAATCACGTTTCGAAGCGCGTTGTTTTCGGATGGACGTTTTGTTGTATTCTGAAGGTAGAAACCGGCAAAATTAAGATTATATGCAATGTCGATTTGATATGATTATGGATTAATATAAGCCCAGTATCAGAGTGGTAGAGTATCGTGCTTTCACACCATAGGTCCGGGGTTCTATCTCCGGGCTGGGTAAGGTTAATTCAGCCTTTCATCCCTTCAATGGGTCGATAAATGAGTACCAAGCTTGCTTGGGGATTAAACCCTGGAGGTTTTCGCGTCAGATTGACCACCTGACCGGGACATCTGCTCATGCACCTCAGCGTAGAAGGTCACGAATACCGAGATGAGCACTGTAGGGCTTGGTCTTTATGGGCTGAGTTTAGTTTTTGGATTAGTATAGATAAGATTCAACTAGTAGATGACATCCCCCTGAGCTACCATCTCCTTTTTCGTAAACAGAATATCCATAACTGAGAACTGTAATCAGATATTCAGCTTTAATTTTGATACTTTTTAATATGCAAGAAAAGAGTTTGTAGATGCTCCTTTAATTTTGAAAGAACATAATATGCTTAAATTCTAAGCAGAATCTGAAACAATTAACAAATCTTACAAGATAAGAAAAGATAAACTAAATACAATTCTTTCACGATTACACACACGCCATATATGTGCACGTGGGTGCGATATAATGTAGGATAAACAAAAGAGTTGTAGAGGCTGATGCATTATCTATAGGTGTAAGTGCTATAAAAAGTGAAATCACTCATGAAATGAATAAGCATTTTACTGATTTTTTAACTCAAAAAATTATATATATATATATATATATATATATAATTAAATTAGATTTAAAATTAAATTTTCTATATAGCACTTGACTTTATTTTTCATTACATCTTTAAGAGTTATATTAATCACCCAATTATTTCTCCGAAACATAGGCAAACTTCACTCATTTCTGATCCCAGATCATTTCATTTAATACCCTATATGTCAGCATTAACTTCAAATTACATATAAAATCAGAGTTACTTCTCACATCTGGTTTAATGGTAAAACAATAGATTTCACTTTTGGTTTTTCTCTTATATATATATATATATATACACACACAATTTGTCTGTTTAAAAAAAGTGTGCAAATTCTTGATAAAAAAAAATTCCATTTTAATTGAGGTATGTTTTTTCTGACTTACAGCAGCATTGAACGCTTGTTTAAAAGAAGGTATATATCCGGTTATCAATGAAGTACTGGGATAGTCTGCTCCTTCAGAAGATTCTAGCAATGGTACCATTTTTAAGAAATTACGACAGAATGGAATGTCGTTACTGGTTTGCCTAATAGATATATCAGGACTTCTACAAATTGAATCATGCACATGATAAACAGTGTCTTCTATCACGAAAACTTAAGGATACTTGCCAGTTTTTTTTAGATACCAAAGTTCCTGTCTCCTTTAAAAAATTTTCCCATCGATGGATAGATTTTGATGTCGGAGGGGCGACATTCCATTCTGTTCGAATACATCACAGTATACGTGTGACTGATTTAAATTCATTTAACCAAAGTACGCACTACACCTTTAACTGTGGCGTCCACATCTTTACTAATGAAATCTGTGTAAAAATTTTATCGTCTGTGATTGCCGAACAATGCTCGCACGGGCGGCCGATCGGACTAGACCCAAAAAAACTCGGATGGTTTTCCAATCCATGGATGAAGAGTGTATTGCATTCTGATGGGTAGTTCCGTAAAGATAAACCATAACTTTTGGATACTTTAAGCCTGGACACCCTGTATATTGTGGTTATATATATATACAGTCGAAACCTCCATATTACGATCCTCTATATTGCGAATTTTTCTATATAGTGAACATTTTCCTGAAACCAAGAACATTTCCCGATTTTCTTCGTAGAATAACCTCCCTATAGCGAAGTGTATTTTCTATATAAGGAACTTTTTCTCTTGGGGTCATTTTTTTTCTCTCTATTTTTGAAGTATTTCTGGACATTTCAAGTTATTCTCTCTTTTAACACATTTTATGGTGATTATTAATCTTGAACTGGTTTTATTAGATACCTAACTCTCCGAATGCAGTACGATTCTGGGTGTTTCATCCAAGGAGTACAACTTTTAACCCTACCCTCATTGTCCAGTTCAGTAGAAACATCTTCGATATCCCTTTGCACCCTCAGCGGAGTTGTCTCATGTCCTTGTGTAATGTTCATTGATCAGTCGTACTGGTAACTTCGTTTCTTGTGGCTCAAAAACGTCAAAACATAAGTACTTGAGCATATCAAAGATAAAGATTTAATTTTCAGGCAATGGATAAAGACGATCACAAAACTTTCCTTGCAGTTTTCCTTTGTTTTCTTTTTTCATAAGTAAGACACCTAAAATTAATATATATATATATTTACAAAAAGATGTGAATAATTACTTTTTTTTAAATATATAGTGTTTATGAGTTTAAAATTTGTTTTATGTTGTTTATGAAGAAAACTGAAAGATGAACCTCTATACAACGAATTTTTCATATAACGAATTTTTTTTCGGGATTTAGCGACTTCGTTATATAGAGGTCCAACTGTGTGTGTATATGTGTATATACTTAAATTAAAGCATCCTACTAGGTTCGGAGATAAATTTTTCCAAAAACTGATTTTCTGAATAATTTTATTGTTTGAAAGAACATAAAATGACTTAAAAAGTCATAATTATTAAATAACTAACATATATCACTTCCACCCCCCCCCTTTTTTTTTTTGAAAAAAAATATTATTTTTAGAAAAATTTAGCGAAAAAAAATTTTTTTTAAGTAAAGAAAAACGTGACAAACAAAAATAAATTGCACATTATGCAATTTTAACGTCATTGTGATATACTTCTTGATCCCTCTGAAGTGTCACAAACCGCAGGATAAAATATATTTTAAGAAATAAATATTTTATTAGCATTTAAATTTGATGGTCATGATTTTTCGTCAAAATTACTGCATGTTCTAAGCTAAAAATGGCTGTAAAATGTGGTTAAATGTAGCTGTCTTAAGACCTGCGGTTTGTTACACTCTGGAGGGCCCATAGCATATATTTTATAAATTTCATTGCATTTGATTGGATTATTTAGAAGATATCCCGTTTTTCGTGCACAAATTATCATGAAAAGTTCATTCTTCAAAAACGAATTAAAAAAATATTTTTATTAGTTAGATAAAGTAAATGCTATAAAAGAACTTAAAAACTCTCTAGTTTTATGTATTAGTCCTTCTTCCTCAATAATTAATTTCTGTTCTCTCTAATGACCCAAACAACACCAAGTATCAAACATCTAAAAACATTTTTAACCTAGTCGAATACCTTAAATAGAGTTTATTTTGAAATGATTACGTACTATATACTAGCTGGTAATTTATCTGGAAAAAAAAGAATAGTCTGTTGTTAAAAATCATGTTCTTAAAATCCCCTTTCTTTGCAATATTTTGTGTTTACCTTATTGTAAGTTTAAATTCTGAATTCAATGTCACGGAGAGAAGAAAGAGATGGGGGTCGAAGACGTTTGTTTTTAAAAGTCACGTGACACAGATAAGCATCAGTACTTACACTCCCTGCTCTGCGTCGTGTAACGGAAGAGGTGGACAAATTTCGATCATTAACCTACCATGCATTTCAGAAAAGTGTTGCAACTGTCACACTCGCCCTGTGAAGCTCATGAAGAGAAGATGGAAGACTTGGTGTTTAGTACAATCAACAGAAGCAAAAGACAACCAACGTCAATAAATGCATCTTCTCCCCCTGTATTCGTTTCAAAGGGGATCGGTTGTTAAAAGAATAATACGTGCTGTAAAAATATTTCTGAGGAAGTGGCAAACCCGATCCATAAGGTTCAAGTTTCTTTGTTGATTTAGAAGGCACTTTCTCGAAATCTATTATTTTTACAATTTTAATTAGTTTCGAGACATAATGGGAAGGTCGAATTTCGCTAAAACTGACCGTGTCTTGTTCATGGCCCAATTAGTCGTTTCCGTAGAAGGTTTACAGTTTAACAATGGAATGTGAAATAGAGAAAAGGGAAGGTAAGAGATGTGTAAAAAAAAATTAAAAGAAGTAGAAGCAGGCTGATAAGACTCTTTTTCTGTGTGTTTAAGACATTGTTTCTCAAACTGTGGGGCGCACACCCTAGAGGGGCGTGATAACCCTACGAGGGAAGGGGGAGCGAGCATATTGAAAAGTCGAAAACAAAAGGTTATTTTTAAAAAATTATTAATCTACTGAAAATAAGCAAACAAAATACATTCTGGCATATTAAAAAATAAAGTGCACATTTAAACTGATATTATACACCTAAAGATATATCAATACTGCGCAATGTATTTTATAATTAATTTAACAATACTATATGTTAAGGTATCCGACGGCGTTCGGAACCATGATTTGCAAAAGCGTATAATTGGATAATATTTATGATATTTAGTGTCACTTATAGATTAGCAAATGTATATAAAATTGTTTTAAGAATATTAAGACAGTAAAAAAAAATATTTAAGTACAATATTTTGGCAAACAATTAACTTAGAATAATCTTTTTTCAAAATATTCTCTTTTTGTGAAAAATGCTTCTATTATAATAATATTTTGCCTGTATATAGCTCAGACCTCTGTACAGAAGCTGAACTAGAATTTTTGAAATATATAGCTTAGAAGTGGATTTATTCATATTTTACTACAACAGATGGGAGAAATTTTAAGAAAAAAACGCTGATAATTATTTCAATTAGTAGTGACTCTGAAAATAATGTGAATTTTTCAAAAATTCGAGTTCAGGCTCTCTGGAGAAGTCTTTACTTTATGTAAGCACACAAAATATTATTATTATAGAAGCGTTTTTTAAAAAAAGAAGAGCATTTTGTGTGAAAAAAGGTTATTCTAAGTTAATTTTTTGCCTAAATATTGGATTCAAATAATTTTTTTGTCATAATATCCTTAAAACAATTTTATACATGCATTCTAATCTAAATGACACTAAATATCATGAAAATTATTCATTTAAGCGCTTTTTTAAAATCATGGTTCCGAACGTAGTCGGAAACCTTAAGAACAAATTTAATAATTACCATTGCACCCTTGGACTTATCATATGAATAATTATATGGTTTATAACTAATCCCTTAACAGCATAAAAAAAAAATTACGCGATTCGCGCCCCAATGCCACCTTTTAACACGTAAGCGAGCGTATGTGGTGTATTGGGAGGTGGGGAGGGGAGGTAGAGAAAAGGAATAAATAAGCAAATCCTTTGAAATTAGTAAATCCTTCACAAACACTGTCAAGGTCCTTTTATTGCATTCCAAAGCCTTCGAAATAACTTTATGGATCACAGTTCACAGAAAAGATCGTACTACGGAAAGACGTATATATTTACGTCTAGAGCAATTAACACACTGGCTGAGCGAGACGTTTATATACGCTTGTGGCACTTAAAAGGTTAAAATCGGGTTGTAGGTTTAGCGTCATAGTACAGTTTTATTGCATTCAATTTATTGTTATTGTATGGAGGGCGTGGTGAGGAATATTATGATTAAATATTGGGTCGCAAGCATTGAAAGTTTGAAAGCGCTGAGGTTAAGAACTACTCAACATAAAGATATAATCATTTTGCAGTTATGTCGATGTACGATTCCAAATGACATTTACGATATTAAAAATTTTAACAAAAACAATAAATTTTCCTAAATTATTTTGAAACAAAATTAGACGATTTAGGCGTCGTTTAAAGCAGTTCTAACTGAAGGGGTAAGGTGGTGAAATCGGGCACAGTGATGCTTTGTGGATTTTTCTAGTGCCCCAAGGGACAATACGATAATTTAATTATAATTAATAAAAATTAATTGATTAAAACTAGTTATATTTAACGAATTACCGATGCAACCATGTTGAGTGGCCGTGGTAGCCTGCGGTCAATGTCACTGAATCGTGGTTGGTGTGTCATGAGTTCAAACCTAGTACCGCTGAAGACCAGCCATGCAGTGGGGGCCGATGCACGTTAAATTTGTCGAGGCTCAAACGTCCTCCCATTGATGTGGAAGTTAAAAGAAAGTGGTGCCAACTCAGGTGTCCTCCTCGTCACTTGACTTTGGTTCAAAATTACGCGGTCTGTCGCCAAAAGCCCTCGTGTAGCTGAACAGTGCGACGTTAATATTCACTCATTCATTCGAAGGGAAAGGGTGCATACCATTATTAGACTTTACAGCTGTATATGAGTTATGAGTGTAACGTAACCTATGCTGTGAGTTTTGAATAGAACAGAAAATTCCTATCTTAGGGGATATTTTCAGCTTTTAACGATCATGTTGCATTTGAGGACAGACTGACTAACTGTGCAACTAAAGTTGAGGAAATTGCTCATTTATCGCAGAGAATGAATAGCTATTCTGATGAAGAAATTAATAATGAAATTCCTATCAAAACTGTTACATTTTCTAATGCTTTACATTGTTTGTGGAAATTGTGAATACATATGTAGCGGTGGTATCTACATAAGTATTACAGTAACAGCCTCTGGGCAAAGGTGATCTCTTTTTTGTTTAGTAGTGTGTTGATGCTTACGGAACCGAGCGTCGCAGGTTCTATCCTCCGGAAATGCGCCACTTCACATACCTTATGCAGCAGGATGTAAATGATGCTGTATTTTCTTCTCTGCATAAAATCGAAGAATAACTCTTTCGCATCAGAAAAAAAAGATTGTCAAAAATCTATCTGTCAATATTTTAAAATTTCCCATTATAACTGGTGCAAAATAATTCACTAATAGTATTTTTAGCTGTTGAATAAAAAGTGTATAACTTCTAACTACGGATATTTTTTGTGTAATTGTTATTATAGAATTTCCAAAAGGGAAGTGCAAAAAAATGCGCAATTTGTTTGGACCTCGATATAACGAATAACCCTGAATTAACGAACAAAATGTTTGGTCGGGATGAATTCGTTAAATCGGGATCCGACTGTGTTTGTCAATGCTATGAATAGATAGTTGAGTTTTCTGTTTTAAAATTGAACTACTATTTAGGAAGATTTATTGTACATTTGACAAAATAAAATTAAATGAAGTTATAGTAAATTTTTAAATTTTTCACCACATGGAAGCAAAGTTAATATCAAATTTACAGTAAATAACGCAATGTATAGTTTGATTTTTATTTTACGCCCCACTCTGATGCAACACGGGGTTATTGGCAACACATATCGTTATTTTAAACCACGGTTAAGGTATCCGACTACGCTCGGAACCGTGATTTTAAAAAAGCGTATAAATGGATAATTTTCATGATATTTAGTATCACTTAGATTAGAATACATGTATAAAATTGTTTTAAGGACATTTTGATTAAAAAAATTATTTAAATACACTATTTTGGCAAAAAATTAACTTATAATAACCTTTTTTCAAAATGTTCTCCTTTTGTGAAAAATACTTCTATTATAATAATATTTTGCCTGTATATAGCTCTGACCTCTGTACAGGGGCTCAACTATGATTTTTGAAAAATACACATTATTTTCAGAGTTACAACCCATTGAAATAATTATCGGCGTTTTTTTCTTAAAATTTCTCCCCTCTGTTGTCGTAAAACATGGATAAACCCACTTCTACGTTATAAATTTCAAAAATTCTAGTTGAGCCTCTGTACAGAGCTATAGACAGGCAAAATAGTATTATAATAGAAGCATTTTTCACAAAAGGAGAATATTTTGAAAATGGGTCATTTTATGTTCACTTTTTGTCAAAATAGTGTACTTATAAATAATTTTTTATTGTAATACTATTCTTAAAACAATTTTATAAACATTTTCTAATCTAAGTGACACTAAAGATCATAAATATTATCCATTTATACGCTTTTGCAAAATCACGTTTCCGAACGTAGTCGGATACCTTAAGTGACGAGGACACACGATCTAGCATCCCCTCTCTTAACTTACCCACCTCCCAAGACTTGAGAACTTTGAGCCTCGACACTTTTATCTTGTATCATCCTCTCTATATGATGGGTCAGTGATATAAGGACTTGAAATCTCTTTAAGTCTGGTCACCAATTTGCGACCATGACCACAATGGCTGCAACGACCACAATGCAATTTGTGACGTCAACTGATTAGTAAGAAGGAAGTTTAAATTTTGTAAATTTCTGAGCGGGAATATATAGAATAGGAAGAAAATAGATTAAATAATATCAAATAAGGATTTAATCCCCCTTTCCTCTTCCAATTGATGTTAAAAAAATTTCTGATCGAACTTTTCAAATATATATATATAATTTTTTCATGTATAATAAAGAATGGTTTTTCTAATGTAAGAAACTGAACGTACTGAAGGGCAAAAGTATTATTGTTATAGGGCCATACACAATAAGCTACATTGAAAAAATTTTAGAGCGCTTAAACTTTTAAAACTGCGCACCTGAAGCTATTACATTTTCATGTAATTATCTTTAATATCTCTTGTCTTTAATACTCGGAATAAAACTCTTAATAACGAGAACAATCACACTAATGACACCATGTTCTTTAGTTTATATTTATTAACTATTCATCCACTGTACTCGTTAACAGAAACACATTACTGAGGATTTGTTACAGATATTATATTAAATGAGGCCCAGCAGCCGAGTGGTAGCGTATCACGCTTCCCTGTTTCATGTCCGGGGTTCAAACCCCAGACTGGGCAAGGTTGAACCAGCCTTTCATCCCTGCAGTAGGTCGATAAATGAGTACCAAGTTTGCTTGTGAACTAAACCCTGGGAGTTTTCGCGATCAGACTGACCACCTGACCGGAACATCTGTTCATGCACCTTAGCTCCCAGTGTCACGAAGATGATCCCAGTAGGTCTTGGTGCGCCATGGGCTGTTGCTCCACTGAGTTTAGTTTAGTTCATTAATACTAAATAATAAAATAATGAAAGCATATATGTTAAAACTAAAAAAAAAAAATGTCCTAACTGAACCAAATTGTTAATTTCTCTGAAGACAAATAATTTTTTCTTTCGGGCAATCTTCTGCATAGCTCGTAACAGCCTTTACGAATAACTTAGAATCGATTCATCGAATTCCTATGAAATTTTAAGTATATTTGAACTAAAAAAATTATATGCATTTATATATCATGATCTTATTCTTTTCTACACATTCTGCTTTTCCCACCGAGTTCTTTTCGATTTTTCTTGAAGTTGTTTACATAAGTATGCTCACAGCTGAAATGAATTGTATCTTATATTCAACTACACTATGTTTCTGAAACCATTAGAGAAAAGAGAATGACGTTTTGAATATAAAAAGGATCATTCTAAATCACCGCAGTAGCTGTAGGCAGATTTAACTTTGTACTTCATGACTTTAAACTTACGATAAGCATCACTCAATATCGTCGGCCTAATTATCAGAATGCGTAACTCCACAAAGGAACTAAATTTGATATGACTCCCGCGCAAGCGCTTTGGCGATTTTAACCCCAGCAGCTGTTGTTGTCGAGTTACGTGGAATCCAAGATGGCGGTCTAGCGGTAACAAACTGTCAGGAAAATAATTGTAAGAACTGTTTTGAAATGTAGAATATAGGAATAGATTAAAAATAACCACAATCTCAATCAATAATGAATATCAATATAATATAATAATAATTATATATTATGTAATATATTATTATTATCATATAATGTAACTTAATAGTAATTATGATATACGAGAATATTCATATAATTTTTATATAATAATTATTATATTTATATAATATAATTATTATATATATTTTTTTATTTCTGATGGCAGATTATGAACAGCTATTAACAGAGTTCATCAATCTACCTAGTACATTCATCGAAATCAGGTATCTCTTTTTAGTGCGGTGCCATATAGGCGGATACCAATCACTAAAAGTAATTTTAATGCCCAGTTTCCTCCCTAGAGGGAGGCACCTGAGCTCTGACGATGCCAACCTGTACTGGGATTTAATTTTGCCTAGAGCTCCCCCTAGGTATCTTTTACATGTCGTATAATCACATGACACGGCCGCTGTCGATTTGCTGCATTATGAAAATCCATCGACTTGGGCTGGGGTTGAAGAAGTACAGAAGGCCAGCGGCAAACCAACCACGTCACCCAGCCGACTAATTATTATATATAATAATGCTCATATGATATAATAATAATAAGAATAATTATAAATAAATAACATTTGCAATATTTATAAAAAAAAGCAAAATAAAAAAATAATTATTATAAATAAATAATATAAAAAACAATTATTATACATAATAATTTATATATTATATTACAAATAAATAATTGCATAATATGTATTAAAATTAATAAATTAATAAGTGCTGATAACTTGCAGTATTCCTAAAACTGTGAGTTCCTTCAATGAGTTTCATTGAACAAGGAACGTTAAAAAAAAAACATTAAGAAGTAAAATAAAGTGTAAATGTGCAATTTAGAGCAATAATTCAGAGCACAGCACTCATTCTCTTAAAAACTCTATCCTGGTACTCACCAATAATATTAGAAATAATCATATTCAAGTTACCTCGGGGGAAAAAACCAATAAAAATTAACTCTAATATACGTTATACACATGGCAACCACATTACCACACGATAAAAATATCAAGGTAACCATATTGTAATGTTATCGCCCATCTTGGCGAACAGAAACAACAACTTGGCGCGTAGCACTCCTATATCAAATTAGCACCCCAGAAGGAATTACTCATTCTGATAATTAGGCAGACGATATAAGTTTCTGTTGATGGAAATTGCATAATTGTGGGCCATTTAAAGCCTGGTTTATATTTTTATTTTTTCTACAAATTCAATTTCGCTGTATTTTATCTCTCAAACTGAGAATTTTGTGGCCAAAAATATGATAAAAATAGTTTTCACTATCAACCATCCTTACATAAGATTAACGAAGCTTGAAAGAAAGACAAAATATGAAAGTGTTGTATCGGTTCAAAACACATTTAAAAAGAAAAGGTGTCAGAATAAAAATGTCAAACAACTGATCGACTGCAAAATGTATTATTACTATTAATAACAATAGTAATGTATTTTTAAAAGAGGGTATTGAATGTTAACAAATAGAGATTCAATACAGAAAACGGAAAGAAGAAAAAACCATT